>CM069153.1:49646230-49719738 GCA_035221665.1 Okamejei kenojei | reverse complement strand
CCCCCTCCCCCCCCCCCCCTCTCTACATTTTAAAAACCAGGCACCATCCCCTTTATAATTATAGCACATTTTCACCGAGTTTTAATATTTCACCAACTACACATGCGCCACACGCCGTGAACTCTCACGCTCGCACCTAGACAACAAACGCACACTTATACGCACACACACATCATGCTCACACACACATGCACACCCGCAAAGCATGCACCTATTACAACAAACGAAAACACATGCACATACACACACTTGCTTACACACACACGTGCACTTGTGCACACGCTCACACGTAACATACCCCACCACGTGAGCCCCACTAGAGTGTATGCGAGGTTGCGTTGTTGTGTGTCTTGTATGCGTTGCGCGCATGCGTGTGCATGCATCACGTGTGTGCTTGCAGCGCGTGGGGGTGTGAGGTAGTGCATGCGTGCGTCGCGCGTGCGGGGTGTGCGTAGTGTGTATGTGCGCAAAGTGCGGGGTTTGTGTGCGTGCAGCGTGCGTGCGCGTACGAACGTGTTGTGCGTGCGTTGCGTGGCACGTGCGTATAGTGTGCATGCGTGCGTTGGTGTGCGAGTGTGCGTACGTGAGTATTGCGTGTGCGTGTGCACATGTGCCTGGGTGTGCGCATGTGGAGTGTGCATGCATGGGTGTGCGCATGCCGTTGGTGCGCGCACGTGTGTGTGTGCACGTGTGCATGCGTGTGCGTGTTTCATGTGTATGCATGTGTGTGCTGTATGTGGTGTGTGTGCGTGTGTGCATGTGTGTGTGCGTGTGTTCATGTGCGCGTGCGTCTGTGCATGCGTGTGGTGTGTGCATGCGTCCGTGCGTGTGTGTGCGTGTGTGGTGTGTGCATGCGTGTGCGTGGAGTTCATGCGTGTGTGTGCATGCGTGTTGCGTGTGCATGCGTGTTGGTGTGTGCATGCGAGTGTTGTGCGTGTTAGTGGCGTACTGTGGTGTTGTGTGTGTGCATGGCATGAGTGTGTGCATGCATGTGCGTGTGTGATGCGGGCGTGTGCGCATGCTGGTTGCATGTGTGCATGCGTTGTGGTGTGTGCATTGCGTGTGACGTTTGTGCCTGTGCGCATGAGTGTGCGTGGTGCAGCTTGTGCGCGTGCGATTGGGGTGTGGCATGCGCGTGTGTGTGCATGCGTGTGCATGGTGTGTGTCTGCATGCGTGTGTTTGTGCGCGTTGTGTGCTGTGTGTGTGGGTGATGTGTGCATTGTGTGTGTGGCATGCATGGTGTGTGTGCATGCGTCGTGCGTGTGCATGCGTGTGGTTGTGGTTGCATGCTTGTTGCTTTGTGTTGTGCTTGTGTGCATGTCTGTGTGTGTGGTGTGCATGCTGTGGCGTGTGTGAATTCGTGTGTGTGTGCATGGTAAATTGTGAGTGTGGTATTTTGTTGTGCGTGTGTGCGTGCTTGCGACGTGCGCGTGGGGGTGATGGTCTGTACCTCTCTGTGGGATGAAGGCAGTACAAGATGGCGACCGCATTCCCTGTGGGAGAGGAGGCACAGAGTCAGACCGGGGGAGGGGGGCTGTGGAGCTCGGGGGTAGGGTGGATTTTTGTCGGGGTTGGGGGGTGAAGCCCGGGGGTAAAGGATGGGGGTGCCAGGAGGTGGAGGATTGTGAAGGGAGATGGGAAGAGGTTGGAGAGGGTGTGAAGCCGGGGGGGAGGGTGGATTTGTTTGAGGCCCCCCCCACACTGTTGAGCGGCGGCCCACCTGGAAGGAGTTGAGGAAGAGTTCAAAGAAGAGCTTCACGTGCCGCAGTGTTCCCCGAGCCTGCTCGTCGGTGACGAAAGCAAACACCACCTCATGGATGCCCAGAGCACGGGGGGGTGGGAATACCAGGGCGTCAGCGTCGACTTGGCCAGCCTGAGTAGGAAGGGGGCATCAGGGATCGTTCCAGACTCATCCCTCCCCCACCCGGACACCCCACCACATAGCACGGGAGCAGGAGAAGCAGCGCTGACAATAGACAATAGACAAGGTGCAGGAGTAGGCCACTGGCCTTCGAGCAGCCACCGCCATTCAATATGATCATGGTTGATCCGCCTAAACTCAGTCTCCTGTACCTGCCTTCTCTCCATTACCCAGATCCCTTCAGCCACACGGGCACATCTAACTCCTCTTAAATATAGCCCAATGAATGGCCTCAACTACCTCTGTGGCAGGAGGATTCCACCAGACTCACACTCTCTGGGCGAAAAATGATCTTCACATCTCGGTCCTAAAAAGACTTCCCCTTATCCCTAACTGTGACATCTTGTTCTGGTATAACAAAGTAGTTATTCAATTGGTTGCCCTTATCCTTGTTTCCCCATGATCAATTCTCTCCAATTTCTGTCTGCAAGGGACCTACATTTGTTTCTAACTAACCTTTTTTTTTTTCTCTTCACATAACTATAAAAACTTTTGCAGTCCTTATTTAGTTTCTTCAGTTTTTTCCAGACCCGGTAGGCTGCTTTTTCTGGCTAATGTGTACGGCTTTCATCTTTTGTTTTGCTACATCCCTGATTTTCCCATCTTGGCTAATTTCACGTCTCATACCCTCAAAGTTTCCTTCTTTTGATCAGAAACCTTGTTTCTGAAATTAACAATGTCACTCTCATCCTAATGAAGAACTCAAACCATATTATGGTCACTCCTGCCCAAGGGGCCACGTACAACAAGACTGCTAACTAAACCTTTCATTACTCAGTACCCAGTCTAGCATAGCCTGCTCTCTCGTTGGTCCTCTTACATGTTGTTTAGAAAGAAAGAACAAAAAATCTATCCCGCATCATTCCAAGAAATTTCTTCCTCAGCACCCCATGTAGATTGAAGTCACCCATTATAACTGTTTTACCTTTGTTGCACGCATTTCTACTCCACACAATAAGTGCAGCTCTACTCTGCCTTCCCTCCGGTTTTAGCGACAGCCTGGACTGGACAGGACACTGGCCGGAGCAGAGGAATTTTTGCTCTTCCCAGCTCAGGCTGTAATCCTGGGGCTGCCATTGTCCGGGCCGGTGTTCCCGTCAGTCCAGGGGCACCCGGACATACTCGGACCCCCGGCCAGGAATGGACCACTCAGGAGGGGGAAGCGGAAGGTCCAGCAGAAATCAACAGATTGGCAGCGATGGAGAGCCGGGTTGGTCCCAGACTTACGGATGAAATGCGATTCTGAACAACATGCAGACTCACAGTTGGCCGAGAATGGTTTATCGCGACAAAGCCACGTATTCAGATTACCAAACTAACTTATTGTGGACGCAGCCCAGACCATCACACAAACCACCCCCTTCTATCGCTCCATCTACACCTCACGCTGCCTCGGAAAGGCCAGCAGCTCACCAAGACCCATCTCACCCCGGTCACTCTCTCGTCTCCCTCTCCCATCGGACAGAGGTTACAGAAGTGTGGGAAAACGCACACCTCCAGATACAGGGGACAGTTTCTTCCAGCTTTTATCAGAAATGGACCATCCTATCAACAACTCGAGAGCGGTCCTAAACTACTATCTACCTCATTGGAGACCCTCGGACTATCCTTAATCGGACTTTATCGTGCACTAAACATTATTCCCTTTATCCGGTGTCTGTGCAATGTGGGCGGCTCGACTGTAATCTTGTATAGTCTTTTGTTTGACTGGATAGCTCGCAAACAAAAGCTTTTCACTGTATCTTGGTACACGAGATGATAATAAACTAAACTAAACTCCCTGGCCAACACAATGCCAAGATAAACTAATCTCATCTGCACGCAAAGTTAGAGGTAGATAGAGCTCTTAGGGCTAGCGAGATCAGGGGATATGGGGAGAGGCAGGGAAACGGGGGGTACTGATTGGATGATCAGCCATGTCTCATTGAATGAGCGGTGCTGGCTCAAAGGGCCGAATGGCTATCATGCAACCTTTTGTTCTATGTTCTCTATGTCCCTCCAATCCCTGCATATCCAGTGCCGTCCACAAGCTCTTAAACTCCAGCGCCGTTTCTCAGGTCACCTGGAGGGGGGGGGAGGGAGAGTGGGGGGGGGGTTGATAGGAGAGCGGGAGAGGGGAGAGGAGTGAGGTGAGGGGGGAGAGGGTGAGAGGGGGAGAGGGGGAGCGGTGGGAGGTGAGAGGGAAGAGTAGTAGTGGGGGTGAGGAGGAGCAGGGGAGCAGGGAGAGGGGCTAGTCAGGAGTGGCGGGGGGAAGAGTAGGAGTGGGGGTTGAGAGGGGGGAGGAGGAGCGGGGAGAGTGGGGGAGGGGAGGGAGGGAGAGGGGGAGAGGGGGAGGGGAGGGAGGGCGGGGAGAGGGGGAGGGGTACCGGGAGGGGAGGGGAGGGGAGGGGAGGGGAGGAGAGGTGGGGCGAAGGGGGGGGGAAGAGGGAGGGAGGGGAGGGGAGGAAGGGAGGAGTGGGGGAGGGGGAGGGAGGTGAGGGGAGGGGAGGGGAGGGGAGGAGAGCAGGAGAGGGGACGGAGAGTGGGAAGAGGGGGAGGGGAGGCGAGTGGGGAGAGGGGGAGAGGGAGGGAGGAGAGTGGGGGAGAGGGGGAGGGGAGGTGAGGGGAGTGGAGGGGAGGGAGAGCGGGGAGAGGGGGAGGGGGAGGGAGAGTGGGAGAGGGGAGGGGAGGGAGAGTGTGGAGAGGGGGTAGGGGAGGTGAGGGGGGGTGAGGGGGGGAGAGGGGGGGTGAGGGGAAGGAGAGTGGGGAGAGGGGGAGGGGAGGGAGAGTTGGGAGGAGAGGGGGGGGAGGGAGAGCGGGGAGAGGGGGAGGGTGAGGAGGAGTGGGGAGAGGGGAGAGGGGAGGGAGAGTGGTGGAGAGGGGGAGGGGACGGTTGAGGGGAGGGGAGGGGAGGGGAGGGAGAGGGGGAGAGGGGGAGGGGAGGGGAGGGGAGGGAGGAGTGGAGGGAGAGGGGGAGGGGAGGGAGAGGGGGAGGGGAGGGGAGGGGAGGGAGAGCGGGAGAGGGGGGAGGGGGAGGGGGAGTGGAGGCGAAGAGTGGGGAGGGGGGAGAGGGGGAAGGGGAGGGAAGGGGAGGGGAGGGTGGGGAGGGGAGGTGAGGGGAGGAGAGAGGGTGGGGAGGGGAGGGCAGCGTTTTGAATGTGTTGTGTGGTGACGGCCCCAGGCTGTACCTGAGTTTGTAGTCAGTGTATCCCATCTGGTGGGCACGGAGTTTGGAGACCAAGATGTGGATGATCCTGATAAAAATGAAAAAATTGATCTGGAAAAACAAAGGAACAAAAAGGGCATGAAACCAGATTGGTGTTAACGCATGGGCTCGCCGGGCAGTTGCCCGGGCCCCAGGTGCCTAGGGCCCCACGCTAATCTCTGTATTGTAGACTGTTATTGCAGAACATGAAAACGGAGAAGAACATCGCAAACGCATGACGGCGTATCAGATTCGGCATTAAGTGTGGGCCCGTGTATGGGCAGTGCACTGCTTGGCCCGGGGGCTTCTTTTAATGCTGTTAATAAGCCTGCATGAAACCCGGGTGGCCGGGAGGTAAGATGTGGTGTAGGGTGGTGGGCGAGTAGCCTGTGGTGTGGGTGTGGGGGTAAGTAGACTGTGGTGAGGGCTGGGTAGACGGGTGGTGTGGGGATGGGGTAGACGGTGGTGTGGGGCTGGGGTAGACGTGGTGTGGGGCTGGGGTAGACGGGGGTGTGGGGCTGGGGTAGACGGTGGTGTGGGGCTGGGTTAGGACGGTGGTGTTGGGCTGGGGTAGACGGTTGGTGTGGGGCTGGGGTAGACGGTGGTGTGGGGCTGGGGTAGAGGTGGGTGTGGGGGCTGGGGTGGTAGACGTTTGGTGTGGGGCTGGGGTAGCCGGTGGTGTGGGGCTGGGGTAGACGGTGGTGTGGGGCTGGGGTAGACGGTGGTTGTGGGCTGGGTAGACGGTGGTGTGGGGCCTGTGGGTAGACGGTGGTGTGGGGCTGGGGTAGCGGTGGTGTGGGGCTGGGGTAGACGGTGGTGTGGGATGTGAGGGGGAGACGGGTGGTGTGGGGCTGGGGTAGACGGTGTTGTGTGGGGCTGGGGTATAGACGGTGGTGTGGGGCTGGGGTAGACGGTGGTGGGGGCTGGGGTAGACTGTGTGGTGTTGGGGCTGGGGTAGACGTTGGTGTGGGGCTGGGGTTAGGACGGTGTGTGGGGCTGGGTTAGACGGTGGTGTGGGGCTGGGGTAGACGGTGGTGTGGGGCTGGGGTAGACAGTGGTGTGGGCTGGTGGTGTGGGGCTGGGGTAGACGGTGGTGAGGGGCTGGGGGTTAGACGGTGTGTGTGGGGCTGGGGTGACTGTGGTGTGGGAGGGCTGGGGGTAGACTGTGGTGTGGGGCTGGGGTTAGACGGTGGTGTGTGGGCTGGGGTAGACGGTGGTGTGGGGCTGGGGTTAGACATTGGTGTGGGGCAGGGTGGTGTGGGGCTGGGGGTAGACGGAGGTGTGGGGCTTGGGAAGACGGTGGGTGTGGGGCTGGGTAGACGGTGGGGTGGGGTGGGGTAGACGGTGGTGGTGGGGCTGGGGTAGACCAGTGGGGTGGGTGTGAGGGGGGGACAGTGGTGTGGGTAGTTGAGGGGGAGGACAGTTGTGTGGGGCTGGGGTAGACGGTGGTTGTGGGGCTGGGGTAGACGGTGGTGTGGGTGTGAGGGGGAAGGACAGTGGTGTGGTGTGAGGGGGAGACAGTGGTGTGGGGCTGGGGTAGACGGGTCAGTACCAGGATGGAGAGCAGGATGGGGGTACGGATGATCCACCAGTACGCCATGTTCTCGTTGGTCATCCAGCACCTGCGGGCAACGAGCACACGTCAACATGGTGACCGCCTCACATACAGCACCCTCCCCCCCTCGCCCTCCACCTTCCTCCTCAGAAGGCATGTCCCCAAAATATTTTTTTCCATACAAAGCATTTTTATCTGGATGCATCGCAGCTCGGTTTTTGGAGCAGCTCCATCCAAGGCCGCGAGAAATTGCAGTCGAATTGTGGACACAGCCAGGACCGTCACAAACCAACTCCCTTCCATCGACTCGGTTAACACCTCATGCTGGCCTCGGCAAGGCCGGCAGCATCATCAAGGACCAGTCCCACCCCGGTCACTCCCACTTCTCCCCCTCTCCATCAGGCAAGAGGTACAGAAGTGTGAAAACGCACACCTCCAGATTCAGGGGCAGTTTCTTCCCGGCTGTGATCAGGCAACTGGACCATCCTACCACAACTGGAGAGCAGCGCTGAACTACTATCTACCTCATTGGAGACCCTCGGACTCTCTTAAATCGGACTTTACTGGACTGAATCTCGCACTGAACGGTTTTCCCTTTATCCTGTATCAGTACACTGTGGGCAGCTTGATTGTAACCAAGTGTTGTCTTTCCGCCGACTGGTTAGTCCGCAAAACAAAGCTTTTCACTGTATCTCGGCACACGTGAGTAAACTAAACTAAAATATCCAAACGGATCAGCAGTGCCTGGCCTGAATACACTCAGGCCAAACTCAAGTACGGGACAGGTAGTAAAGGGGGAACGGGAAGCATAACATTGTGCAGAATATAGATATCAGCATTGCAGCGCCTAGCCGTTGCAGAGCAAAGTCCAATGTGTGCATGTGGTAGTGACAGTGTTGCAGGTGCTGCAGGATGTTTTTGCTGCATTGTAGTGTTGCAGTTGTCGCAGTGTTGCTGTGTCGCAGTATTGCAGTGCTGCAGGTTTGATGTGTCGCTCAGTGTCGAAGTGTTGCAGTGTTGCGTGTTTTTGCAGCGTAGCAGTGTTGCAGTGTTGCAGCACTGAAGTGTTGCAGCATTGAAGTGTTTGCAGAGTGTGCAGGTTGAAGTGTTGAAGTGTCGCAGTCGTCACAGTGTTGCAGTGTGCAGCGTTGAAGTGCTGCAGCGTTGAAGTGGTGCAGTGTTGCTGTGTGGAAGTGTTGCAGTGTTGAGTGTTGTGCAGCGTTGAAGTGTTGCAGTGTTGACAGCACTGAAGTGTTGCAGTGTTGAAGTGTTGCAGCGTTGAAGTGCTGCAGCGTTGATAGTGCTGCAAGGTTGAAGTGTTGCTGTGTTGCAGCACTGAAGTGTTGCAGTGTTGGAAGTGTTGCAGTGTTGGCAGTGTTGAAGTGGTGCAGCGTTGTGAAGTGCTGCTGTGTTGCGAGCACTGACGTGTTGCAGTGTTGCAGCTCAACTGAAGTGTGCAGTGTTGCAGCACTGAAGTGCTGCGTTGTTGCAGCACTGAAGTGTCTGCAGCGTTGAGTGTTTGCAGTGTTGATGTTTTTTGTTTTAGTATTTGGCTAGTGTTGCAGAGTTGATAAGTGTTGCAGTGTTTGCAGTGTTGAAGTTTTGCCGCACTGAAGTGGTTGCAGCACTGAAGTGTTGCAGTGTTGAAGTGTTTGCAGTTTTGAAGTGTTGCAGCACTGAAGTGTAGCAGTGTTGCAGTTGTTGAAGTGTTGCAGTGTTGAAGTGTTGCAGTGTTGAAGGTGTTGAAGTGTTGCAGTGTTGAAGTGTTGCAGCGCACTGAAGTGTTGCAGCACTGAAGTGTCTGCAGTGTTGAAGTTTGCAGTGTTGCAGTGTTTGAGTGTTGCAGCACTGAAGTGTGTTGCAGTGTTGCAGTGTTGAAGTGTTGCAGTGTTGAAGTGTTGCAGTGTTGAAGTGTTGCAGCATGAGTGTTGCAGGTGTTTTTGCAGCATGAAGTTGTTGCAGTGTTGAAGAGTTGCTGCACTGAGTGTTGCAGTGTTGCCAGCATGAAGGTGTTCGCAGGGGTTGCAGGTGTTGAAGTGTTGCGTGTTGAAGTGTTGCAGTGTTGCAGTGGTTGCAGTGCTCCGAGCGTTGTAGTGTCGGCAGTTGTTCGTGTGTTGCAGTGTCGCAGTGTTGCAGCGTCGCAGTGTTGCAGGGTCGCAGGTTGCAGTGTTGCAGTGTTTTGCAGTGCTAATTGATTAGGTGCCGGACTGTCATGCAGGGGTTGCTTGGGGGGTGGGGGCATGCTAGTCTCCCAAGAGGGTCAAACAAGATTGATAGACCTTCATACATTGCACCAGTGTATAACTGGTACAATAAAACAGGTATTTAATTTATGCAATAATTTGACAGATATTGCCGCGCACTAAATGTCATGAATAATTATTAATTATCAAGCAGACGGTGAATGAGATGAATGTTTACAGAGAGTGGCCGGCCTGGACACCAACTCACCCACGACGCTCTCCACACGTACACTTCTCACTCTCACTCTCTCTCTATACTACAATGACACGCACTACTCTCATAGGCTCATCGCGACCTCTACTCACATCGCCCCCTACATTCACACACATCTCACACATTCACTCTCACACACACATTCACACTCACACACCACAACTCACATTCACATCACACACTTACACTAAACACATCTCACCCACACTTACACCCACACACTTACACTCACACTCTACACACACACACACACACACATCACACCTTACACTCACAAAAACACACCTCCCCTCACACACACTTCACTCACACATTACCACTCACACTCTCACACACAACACTCATTCACTTCACACACACACATTCACACTCACACACAGCACACACATTACTCTCACACACTTACACTCACACAACTTACACTAACACTCTCACACACCACTTACCATCACACTCACACAACACACACATTCACACTCACACACACACTCTCACTCATTACACACACTCACAGACTACACACACTCACAAACACACTCATTTCTTGAAGACAATAAGTGTAGGAAGGAACTGCAGCTGCTGATTTACACTGAAGGTAGACACAAAGTGCTGGAGTAACTCAACAGGACAGGCAGCCCCTGGAGAGAAGGAGTGGGTGATCCATTCAGACTGAAGAAGGGTCTCGACCCGAAACTTCACCCATTCCTTCTCTCCAGAGATGCTGCCTGTCCCACTGGGTTACTCCGGCATTTTGTGTCTATCCTGAATCTGGAGGTGTGAGTTTTCACACTTCTGTCCCTTTTGCCTAGAGTTCAAGTGCGATCAAGCGTAATCAGGGTGGAGACCGGGGTGGGCGGTGGGGGGTGGAGGGGGGAGTGGGCGGGGTTGCGGGGGTGGCGTGGGGACATTTTCATGTGGGAATGCACTTAAGGTAGCTGTAATCTTAATAAGGCCGCATCAACAACTTCGGCGAGATAGAGATATTCAAATGTACATTATTTTGTTAAAATAGCCCTCATGACTTACTAATGTTTTAATTGTGGCCATCATAGGGAGGATTGTTTAGTTGAAGCTTCTTTTACTCTTTGGTATTTTAAATACGTTCATTTTAAAGTTAAAATAAAAATAATAAAATATGAACAAAAACATATTAATAATAATAAAGGGATTTGTTCTACAAAATTTGGATTCATTCAAAAGTACGCACTTAATGGCGTAGTAGGCCGCATGTGGCCTTAAGGCCGCAGGCTCCCCACCCCTGGTCGAGACCCTTCTTCAGAAGAGAATCAGATTAAATTAGTGGGGGATTAGTGTAAACGTCACGTCTACATTGATTCACTCACCCAGTGTTTTTCATTACAAGAACTATTTCACGACTATCCATGGACCGACGAACAAGACCGGTGATCCTGAAAACCAACAGAAACCTGGTTAACAACTAGTTAATTTAGTTTAGTTTAGTTTAGAGACACAGCACAGAAACAGGCCCTTCGGCCCATCGAGGCAGTCACCGTTCACACACTAGTCTTGCGCATTCTCATTCCGATCCACTCCCTACACACTAGGGGCAATTAGCCTACACACCTGCAAATCTTTGGTAGGCGGGAGGAAACCAGAGAAACAGGAGGGAAAACCACACGGGTCCACGGGGAGAACGAGCAAACTCCGTACAGGACAGCACCCAAGGTCAGTGATTCGAAGCGGGGTCTCTGGTGCTGTGAGGTTGTGCAACGAAGGGCCTCCTTCTGCACAATTTTCTATGTTGAGAGCAGGACTCTATCTGGAGGGAGAGGGAGAGGGGGGGGGGGGGGGGTAGGCAGGGGAAGGGAGGTCGGACTCACTCTCTATGTAGCTCCCATCGGAGGGCACTCAGGAGCCAGCACCACATGCTGGATGAGTTAAGTCTAGGAGCAAAGAGGTTCTTCTGCAGTTGTACAGGGCCCTGGTGAGACCACACCTGGAGTATAGTGTGCAGTTTTGGTCTCCTAATTTCAGGAAGGACATGCTTGCTATTGAGGGAGTGCAGCGCAGGTTCACAAGGTTAATTCCCGGGATGGCGGGACTGTCATATGTTGAAAGAATGGAGCGGCTGGGCTTGTGTTCACTAGAATTTAGAAGGATGAGAGGAAATCTTATAGATACATATCAAATTATTAAGGGATTGGACAGACTAGGGATGTAGGAAACATGTTCCCGATCATAGAATAATAGAAACATAGAAAATGGGTGCAGGAGTAGGCCATTCGGCCCTTCGAGCCTGCACCGCCATTCAATATGATCATGGCTGATCATCCAACTCAGTATCCTGTACCTGCCTTCTCTCCATACCCCCTGATCCCTTTAGCCACAAGGGCCACATCTAACTCCCTCTTAAATATAGCCAATGATCTGGCCTCAACTACCTTCTGTGGCAGAGAATTCCACAGACTCACCACTCTCTGTGTGAAAAAGATCTTCTCATGTCAGTCATAAAAGACCTTCCCCCTTATCCTTAAACTGTGACCCTTGTCCTGGACTTCCCAAACATCGGGAACAATCTTTCCTGCATCTAGCCTGTCCAAGCCTTTTAAGAATTTTGTAAGTCTCTATGAGATCCCCCTCAATCTCCTAACATTCCAGCGAGTACAAGACGAGAGTCTTCCAGTCAAGCTTTCATATGGAAGTCCTGCCATCCCAGGAATCAGTCTGGTGAACCTCTTTCTGTACTCCCTTATCGCAAGAATGTATTTCCTCAGATTAGGAGACCAAAACTGTACGCAATACTCCAGGTGTGGCCTCACCAAGACCTGTACAACTGCAGTAGAACCTCCCTGCTCTTGTACTCAAATCCTTTTGCTATGATGCCAACATACCATTGCTTTCTTCACAGCCTGCTGCTGCACCTGCATTAGCCTAAACTTTCAATTGACTGGTGTACCATGACACCCAGATCTCGCTGCTTCTCCCCTTTTCCTAATCGGCCACCATTCAGATAATAATCTACCCTCCTGTTTTTGCCGCCAAAGTAGATAACCTCACATTTATCCACATTATACTGCATCTGCCATGCATTTGCCCACTCACCCAACCTATCCAAGTCACCTTGCAGCCTCTTAGCATCCTCCTCACACCTAACGCTGCCCCCAGCTTCGTGTCATCCGCAAACTTGGAGATGTTGCATTCAATTCCCTCATCCAGACTCTTTGCTTCCTGTCTGCCAGCCAGTTCTCTATCCACATCAATACTGAACCCCAAATACCGTGTGCTTTAAGTTTGTATGCTAATCTCTTATGTGGGACCTTGTCGAAAGTCTTCTGAAAGTCCAGATATACCACATCCATAGGTTCTCCCTTATCCACTCTACTAGTTACATCCTCTGCAAGGGACCTACATTTGTAACCTTTTTCTCTTCACATATCTATAAAAACTTTTGCAGTCTGTTTTTATGTTCCCTGCCAGTTTTCTTTCATAATCTATCTTCCCTTTCCTAATTAAGCACTTTGTTATCCTCTGCTGGACTCTGAATTTCTCCCAGTCCTCTGGTAGGCTGCTTTTTCTGGCTAATTTGTATGCTTCATCTTTAGTTTTGATACTATCCCTGATTTCCCTTGTTATCCACGGATGCACTACCTTCCCTGATTTATTCTTTTGCCAAACTGGGATGAACAATTGTTGTAGTTCATCCATGCAGTCTTTAAATGCCTTCCATTGCATATCCACCGTCAACCCTTCAAGAATCACTTGCCAGTCTATCTTGGCCAATTCACGTCTCATACCCTCAAAGTTACCTTTCTTTAAGTTCAGGACCCGTGTTTCTGAATTAACAATGTCACTATCCATCCTAATGAAGAACTCAACCATATTATGGCCACTCTTGCCCAAGGGGCCACGCACAACAAAACTGCCAACTAACCCATCCTCATTACTCAATATCCAGTCTAGAATAGCCTGCTCTCTCGTTAGTTCCTCTACATGTTGGTTTAGAAAAACTATCCCGCATACATTCCAGAAAAATCCTCTTCCTCCAGCACCCCTGCCTCAATTTGATTCACCCAATCTTATATGGTAGATTGAAGTCACCCATTATAACAGTTTTACCTTTGTGCACGCATTTCTATTTTTTGTTTGATGCCATTCCCCAAACTCCATCTACTACTGTTAGGTGGCCTGTACACAACTCCCACTAGCGTTTCTGCCTCTTAGTGTTTCGCAGCTCTACCCATATCGATTCCACATCCTCCATGCTAATGTCCTTCCTTTCTCTTGCGTTAATCTCCTCTCTAACCAGCAACGCTACCCCACCTCCTTTTCCTTTCTGTCTATCCCTCCTGAATATTGAATATCTCTGGATGTTCAGCTCCCAGTCTTGGTCACCCTGGAGCCATGTCTCCGTGATCCCAACTATATCATATTCATTAATAACTATCTGCACATTCAACTCATCCACCTTATTACAAATGCTCCTCCCGATGTTGGGGGAGTCCAGAACCAGGGGCCACAGTTTAAGAATGTGTATTCTGTGTAGTGCATTTAGAACGGAGATAAGGAAAAACCTTTTCACCCAAAGAGTTGTGAATTTGTGGAATTCTCTGTCTCATAAGGCAGTGGAGGCCAATTCACTGGATGCATGCAAAAGAAAGTTAGATAGAGCTGTTAGGGCTAGTGGGAATCAGGGGATTTGGGGAGAAGGCAGGAACGGGGTACTGATTGTGGATGATCAGCCATGATCACACTGAATGGCAGTGCTGGCTCGAAGGGCCAAATGGCCTCCTCCTGCACCTATTGTCTATGTTTCTATGTGTCTAGTAACTCAGCGGGACAGGCAGCATCTCTGGAGAGAAGGGTTGGGTGATGTTTTCGTGTCGAGACCCTTCTTCGGAGGCATAAAGATATGGAAGGGTGAGGTGAGAAAACACAGATCAAAGGGGACAATGTGTCAGAGAAATGGGGGAACAAGGAACTGCAGATGCTGGTTTACAAAAAAAGACAAAGTGCTGGAGTAACTCAGAGGGTCAGGCAGCATCTGTGAGAACATGGATAGGTGACGTTTCACAGAGTGCTGGAGTAACTCAGAGGGTCAGGCAGCATCTGTGGAGAACATGGATAGGTGACGTTTCACAGAGTGCTGGAGTAAACTTAGAGGGTCAGGCAGCATCTGTGAGAACATGGATAGGAGACGTGTTTCACAGAGTGCTGGAGTAAACTCAGAGGGGTCAGGCAGCATCTGTGGAGAACATGGAGAGGTGACGTTTCACAGAGTGCTGGAGTAACTCAGAGGGTCAGGCAGCATCTGTGAGAACATGGATAGGTGACGTTTCACAGAGTGCTGGAGTAACTCAGCGGGTCAGGCAGCATCTGTGGGGAACATGGATAGGTGACGTTTCACAGAGTGCTGGAGTAACTCAGCGGGTCAGGCCAGCATCTGTGAGAACATGGATAGGTGACGTTTCACAGAGTGCTGGAGTAACTCAGCAGGGTCAGGCAGCATCTTGTGAGAACATGGATAGGTGACGTTTCACAGAGTGCTGGAGTAACTCAGAGGGTCAGGCAGCATCTGTGGAGAACATGGATAGGTGACGTTTCACAGAGTGCTGGAGTAACTCAGAGGGTCAGGCAGCATCTGTGAGAACATGGATAGGAGACGCCTCAGGTTGGGACCCTTCTTCAGACTAACTTTTTTTCGGGTTGTTTCAGTCTGAGGAATGGTCTTGACCAGAAGCTTCATCTGTCCATATTATCCAGAGATGCTGCTTGACCCGCTAAGTTATCCAGCACTTTGGGTCTTTTCTCTCTCTCGTAAATCAGCATCTGCAGTTCCATGTATTCACCTATCACTCGCCGGGCTTTGTCCAGCTTCCTCCCTCCACTGCCATCAGCCCGAAGAAGGGTCCCGCCCCGAAACGTCACCCACCCGCGTTATAGACAGTAGACACCCGCCCCGATAGACAGTGAAACACACCCAACCGCGTTATAGACAGTAACGACAACGTCACCCGCCCCGAAACCGCGTTATAGACAGTAGACACCCGCCCGAAAGGTCACCCGTCATCACCCACCCGGACCCCAGTAGACATCTGCCCGAAACCGTTCATCACTCCCGCGTTATATGGAAAGGTAGACAGTAGAAACGTCACCCACAGTTATTGTCAGTAGACCCCCGCCCCGAAACGTCACCCGGGTTATAGACAGTAGAACAATCCGCCCCCGAAACTTTCACCCCACACCCGCGTTATAGACAGTAGACACGCCCGAAAACGTCACCCGCCCGCGTTATAGACAGTAGACTCCCCGCCCCGAAACGTCACCCACCCGCGTTATAGACAGTAGACACTGCCCCGAAACGTCACCCACGTCAGCGTTATAGACAGTAGACATCCCGCCCGAAACGTCACCCGCCCGCGTTATAGACAGTAGACATCTGCCCGAAACGTCACCCACCCGCGTTATAGACAGTAGACATCTGCCCGAAACGTCACCCAAACCCGCGTTATAGACAGTAGACATCTGCCACCCACCCGAAACGTCACCCACACCGCGTTATAGACAGTAGACACCCGCCCCGAAACGTCACCCACCACGCCGTTATAGACAGTAGTACATCCTGCCCCGAAACGTCACCCACCCGCGTTATAGACAGTAGACACCCGCCCGAAACGTCACCCGCCCGCGTTATAGACAGTAGACACCTGCCCCGAAACGTCACCCGTCCGCGTTATAGACAGTAGACACCTGCCCGAAACGTCACCCACCCGCGTTATAGACAGTAGACACTGACCTTATCGTCACCCGCCCGCTTACCCGTCAGTAGACATCTGCCCGTAAACGTCACCCGTCCGCGTTATAGACAGTAGACACCTGCCCCGAAACGTTCCACCCATAGAACAGCTTCCGGCCCCGAAACGGTCACCCGTCCGCGTTACAGACAGTAGACATCTGCCCCGAAACGTCACCCACCCGCGTTATAGACAGTAGACATCTGCCCCGAAACGTCACCCACCCGCGTTATAGACAGTAGACATCTGCCCCGAAACGTCACCCGTCCGCGTTATAGACAGTAGACACCCGCCCCGAAACGTCACCCACCCGCGTTATAGACAGTAGACACCTGCCCCGAAACGTCACCCACCCGCGTTATAGACAGTAGACACCCGCCCCGAAACGTCACCCACCCGCGTTATAGACAGTAGACATCCGCCCCGAAACGTCACCCGTCCGCGTTATAGACAGTAGACATCTGCCCCGAAACGTCACCCAACCCGCGTTATAGACAGTAGACATCCGCCCCGAAAACGTCACCCGTCCGCGTTATATGACAGTAGACATCTGCCCCGAAAACGTCACCACCACCCGCGTTATAGACAGTAGACACCGCCCCGAAACGTCACCCGTCCGCGTTATAGACAGTAGACATCTGCCCCGAAACGTCACCCACCCGCGTTATAGACAGTAGACATCTGCCCCGAAACGTCACCCACCCGCGTTATAGACAGTAGACATCTGCCCCGAAACGTCACCCGTCCGCGTTATAGACAGTAGACATCTGCCCCGAAACGTCACCCACCCGCGTTATAGACAGTAGACATCCGCCCCGAAACGTCACCCCTCCGCGTTATAGACAGTAGACATCTTCCCCGAAACGTCACCCACCCGCGTTATAGACAGTAGACAATAGGTGCAGGAGGAGGCCATTCGGCCCTTCGGACCAGCACTGCCATTCAATGTGATCACGGCTGATCATCCCCAATCAGTACCCGTTCCTGCCTTCCCCCTATATCCCCTGACTCCGCTATTTTAACAGATACTGCCTACTTCTGCTATAACTTATGAGCTTGTGAATTAGTAGGTCAGGACCATTCTATCGTTGGTGAGAGGATGGTTCAGTTGCCTGATAACAGCTGGGGGAAACTGCCCCAGAATCTGGAGATGTGCGTTTTCACACTTCTGTACCTCTTGCCTGATTTGGGGGGGGGGGGGGGGGGGGGGGACAGGCAGCATCTCAAGACCCGAAACGTCACCCGTTCCTTCTCTCCAGAGATGCCGCCTGTCCCGCTGAGTTACTCCAGCTTTTTGTGTCGATCCTAGCTTAAGCTGCCGGCCTTGCCGAGGCAGCGTGGGGTGTAGATGGGAGTCGATGGAACGGAGGTCGGATGAATCTGGCGGTGTGCGTTTTCACATGTCTGTACCTCTTGCCCGATGGGAGGGGGGGGAGAGGGAGTGGCCGGGGGTGAGACTGGTCCTTGATTGCGCTGCTGGCCGTTAGCACGACTTCACCACGTGTGTGAATGCTGCTGTTTCCGAGGCACTGTCACTATTTGTATGTACCCTGGTCCTCTGTGTGTGCTTTGACGATACAGAGATCGCAGTAACAGCAACAACATTCACCAGCAGCTATTTGCAGTGAGATTAATGTGTCGGCCATGCAGGCAGATTAGGTCTGGTTAGAGTCACTTTGCAAGAATAAAAAGCAAGGTGGATTATACAAGCAGGAGGATAAACCCGCTCCAATTTCAAAAGTTGCCTTGACTCAAAATAAGTCCACCCCCACCCCTCACGCTCACCCCACGCCCCCCCCACCCCACCCCCAGACAGAGTCGTACAGCACGGAAACAGGTCCACCGGCCCGACTTGCCCACACTGGCCAACATGTCCCAGCTACACTAGTCCCACTTGCCTGCGTTTGGTCCCTATCCCTCCAAACCTGTCCTATCCATGTACCTGTCTAACTGTTTCCCAAACGTTGGGATAGTCCCAGCCTCAACTACCTCCTCCGGCGGCTCGTTCCATACACCCACCACGATCTGTGTGGGAAAAGCTACCCCTCGGGTTCCTATTAAATCTTCGGCCCACCGAGGTTAATTGGCTTGGTTTATGCGTAAATTGTCCGGAGTGTGTGTAGGATAGTGTTACTGCGGGGGTCCCTGGGCGGTACGGACTCGGTGGGCCGAAGGGCCTGTTTCAACGCTGTATCTCAAAACTAAACTAAACTAAACCAGCGATCCCCGCACATTAACACCATCCTATACACACTCGGGACAATTTACATTTACACCAAGCCAATTAACCAACAAACCTGCACCTCTTTGGAGTGTGGGAGGAAACCGGGTCTCCGGCGCTATAAGGCAGTAACTCTACTGCTGTGCCACCACGCCACCCTTTAGAGCTTTAGAGGATATGGGCCAAACACAGGTAGGTAGGTCTAGTGTAGATGGGACTAGTGTAGATGTTGGTCAGTATGTGCAAATTGGGCCAAAGGGCCTGTTCCAACGCTCTACGACTATGATTCTGGCTCTATCTCTCTATCTCTCTGGGTCTATGGGTCAAGGGGTCAAGGGGTCAAGGGGTCAAGGGGTCAAGGGGTCTAGGGGTCTAGGGGTCTAGGGGTCAAGGGGTCTAGGGGTCTAGGGGTCGAGGGGTCTAGGGGTCTAGGGGTGAGTGGGGAAACCTACCCCAGCCGATACACAAGTAGATGCTGAAGTAGCTCATCTCTGAGAAGACGGTGACCACCAGCAGATTGTGCAGGTAAATGCCCTCGATCAGCAGCCAGTAGTAATTGGCCCCGATGCAGTACTGCATCAGCACCTGTGCAGTCCGACACCCCACCGCAGTCTGCAGAGGAAGGAAACCGGGGGTTAGAGCGCAAGCAACGAGCAGCCAGATTAACCACAGCCGCGCAGCAGCAAACATCTGCACGGGTGGACATCTGCTCCAGATGTGGCCGCCCCACCAAACGCTTGTGATCACTCGAATTTAGTTTAGTTTATACAGTTTATAGCTGAGTTTATAGTTTTGGTTAGTTTAGTTTATAGGTTGGCTTATAGCTGAGTTTAGTTTATAGTTTATAGACAATAGACAATAGGTGCAGGAGGAGGCCATTCGGCCCTTCGAGCCAGCACCGCCATTCAATGTGATCATGGCTGATCATCCCCAATCAGTGCCCCGTTCCTGCCTTCTCCCCATATCCCCTGACTCCGCTATTTTTAAGAGCCCTATCCAGCTCTCTCATGAAAGCATCCAGAGAACCTGCCTCCACCGCCCTCTGAGGCAGAGAATTCCACAGACTCACCACTCTCTGTGAGAAAAAGTGTTTCCTCATCTCCGTTCTAAATGACTTACTCCTTATTCTTAAACTGTGGCCCCTGGTTCTGGACTCCCCCAACATCGGGAACATGTTTCCTGCCTCTAGTGTGTCCAAACCCTTAACAATCTTATATGTTTCAATGAAAATCCCTCTCATCCTTCTAAACGCCAGAGTGCACAAGCCCAGCTGCTCCATTCTCTCAGCGTGTGACAGTCCCGCCATCCCGGGAAAGTTTATAGTTCATAGTTTATTGTTGAGTCTATAGTTTCGGTCAGTTTAGTTTATAGCTGAGTTTATAGTTTAGCTTTAGGTTATAGTTTAGTTCCTAGTTTGGTTCATAGTTTCCAGTTTAGTTTAGTTTAGAATTATTAGTTGAGTTTAGTTTTAGTTTCCAGTTTAGTTTATAGTTTTGTTTATGTTGTAGTTTAGAGATACAGTGTGGGAACGGGCCCTTTGGCCTACCGGGTCTGCCCCGACCAGCGATCCCCGCACACTAACACTGCCCTGTACACACTAGGGACAATTTACAATTTTACCAAAACCAATTAACCTGCAAACCTGCATGTCTTTGGAGTGTGGGAGAAACCAGAACACCCGGAGAAACTCCGTACAGACAGCACCCGTGGTCAGGATCGAACCTGGCGCAGTGAGACAGTGACTCTGCCGCTGCACCACCTATGAATAACAGGTCAGGTTTGAGGGGCTGAATGGACACACAGGTGGTTAAAGTAAACGTTCTCCAGCAGTTTGATGGCTGTTGGGTTACATTCCAAGCTGGGAGCTAGACCTTGTCGACTGCACTCAATCTCCAAACAAGAGTGTACTGGGACCGAGCCTACCAACTAATCCGGTAATCAACGCCGTGTTGTCTTTGGCTAATCATTACATTCTTAGGTTAACCACAATGGGGCATTGAGAAAGGGATTTGAAGAGCAGAAGAACATAGTTTCTCGAGATAATGGGTCTCTGGTGCTGTGAGGCACAGATGATAGTCATACTTGTCCGTGCCGGCCAATGTGTCCCACGTAAGGGAGTCCCATTTGGCCCAGATCCCTCCAAACAATTCCTATCCATGTGCCTGTCTAGTTGAGTTGAGTTTAGTGTCACATGTACCGAGGTACAGGGAAAAGCTTTGGTTGTCCAGTCAGCAGAAAGGCTATACATGATGTTTCACACAGAGGGTGGTGGGTGTATGGAACGAGCTCCTGGAGGAGGTAGTTGAGGCTGGGACTATCCCAATGTTTAAGAAACAATGAGACAGGTGCATGGATAGGACAGGCTTGGAGGGATATGGGCCAAACACGGGGAGGGGGACTAGTGTAGCTGGGACATGTTGGTCGGTGTGGACAAGTTGGTCCGAAGGGCCCGTTTCCACACTGTATCACTCAATGACTCTTACAATCCAAATGTGTCTTTTCAATGCTGTTATAGTACCTGCCTCATCTGCCTTCTCTGACACAAGGAACTGTAGATGCTTTACTTTAAACTTTGGAGATACAGCCGGGAACGGGCCCTTTGCCCCACCGAGTCCGCACACTAGCACTATCCTACACACCAGAGACAATTTGGCATTTTTATCAAAGCCAATTAACCTACAACCTTGCACATGGGAGGAAACTGGAGCAACCGGAGAAAACCCACACAGGTCACGGGGAGAACGTGCAAACTCCGTACAGACAGCACCCGTAGTCAGGATGGAACCCGGGTCTCTGGCAGCAACTCTACCCCTGCGCCGCCGTGCTTTCCTTTTACCAAGGGTTTGGGCATCGAGAACGAGAGGATATGGGTTTAAGTAGAGAGGGGAAAGATTTAATAGGAATCTGAGGGGGGCAACTTTATCACACAGAAAATAGTGGAGAGATGGGAGACGTTGCCAGAGGAGCTAATGTAGCTGAGGTAGGGACTATAACAACATTAAAAATACATTTGGACAGGTACTTGGATAAGAAAGGTTTGGAGAGACAGGGGCCAAACGCAGGCAGGTTTCCTCCCACATTCCACAGATGTGCAGGTCTGCAGGTTCACTGGCTGCTGCAATTGTCGCCAGTGTAGGATAGTGACAGTGTACGGGGGTGATCGCTGCTTGGCGCAGGCTCGGGGGACCAAAAGGCCTATTTTCACGCTGTATCTCTTAAAGGCTAAAGGATGCTGTAGAAATGTATTTCTAACACAGGTGGGTAAAACATAGAAACATAGGTGCTGGAGTCAGCACCACCATTCAATAACATAATGTTCACTCCTTGAATGTTGCGGAGCTCGCGGTCCCTGGTTAGGGACCGGCTTCGGGAGTTCCAAGCCGCGGGAGCTGCCACCACCCCGACTGCAGGCGATTCGATTCCCCGACCGTGGGAAAAAAAGGATGAAAGAAGATAAGATTCCATCGCAGTGAGGAATGTGGAGTGGCTGTGGTGGATGTTTCCGTAACATTTTTATGTGGTTGTATTGCTTTTTTTGGTATGACTGTATGGCTGTATGGCAAATCAAATCCCTCGTATAAAACATACTTGTTTTATTTTCATACGTGGCTAATAAAAATTTATTCCAATTCCAATATGATCACGGCTGGTCATGTAAAACCAGTCCCCCACTTATGGTACTGGGATCCACCGGCTGGTGCAAGACTCTCCCTGTGGCAACATCCACCGGGCATCCTTGGGGTCCCTCGGGGGGGGGGGGGGACATGGGGGGGGGACGCGGTGGGGGGGACGCGGGGGGGGGGGGGGACGCGGTGGGGGGGTACGCGGGGGGGGGACGCGGGGGGGTGGACACGGACGCGGGGGGAATGACGCGGGGGGGGGGGACGCGGGGGGAGGGGGGACGCGGGGGGGGGGACGCGGGGGGGGGGGGACGCGGGTGGGGGGACGCGGGGGGGGGGGACGCGGTGGGGGGGACGCGGGGGGGGGCGGTGGGGGGGACGCGGGGGGGGGGACGCGGGGGGACGGGGACGCGGGGGGGGGTGGGACGTGGGGGGGGACGTGGGGGGGGGGGGGACGTGGGGGGGGGACGTTGGGGGGGGACGTGGGGCGGGGGCGGGGGGGGGGAGGGGGGGGGGACTGGGGGGGGGACGTGGGGGGGGGACGTGGGGGGGGACGTGGGGGGGGGGACGGGGGGGGGACGCGGGGGGGGACGTGGGGGGGGGGGGGGTGGGGACATTGGGGGGGACATGGGGAGACATTGGGGGGGACGTGGGGGGGGATTGGGGGGGACATTGGGGGGGACGTGATCCTACCTCGTTGTTGAACCAGACTTCAATGCCGACGGCCTCAGGGAACTGGTTGCGTTGTGTTTTGAAGAGGGCATCTTTGATGAGGATGGACATGGCTCTCAGAATGAAGGAGGCAAAGAGGTTCATGTGGATGTAGTTCCTCATGCAGTGGAGCTTCCTGGCCGGGGAAAGTAACAGGAAGGTTTAGACGGACCTGACTTAGAAAGGGCCGGCCCGCAGATCGCAGACAGCTGGAGCCCACCGGCACTCCCTCACCATCCCGCCCAGACTCACCCCTCCACCCCGTGTTCCAAGTCATCCCTACCCCTTCCCCTCTACTCCACCCATCTCAGGTGTAGATTGAGTCAGTGGGGATCCGTGTGAGGGACTGGGCCACATCTATCAATCTCTGCAATGTACTTCGGTCTAGTTTAGTTTAGAGATACAGCGTGGAAACAGGCCCTTCGGCCCACTGAGCCCCCACCGGCCAGCGATCCCCACACACTAACACCATCCCACATACCTGTTAGTTTAGTGGTGCAGCGCGGAAACAGGCATCACTCTATGCCTCTTGGAATCCCAGTGTCTTTTCAATGTTGTTATGGTACCTGCCTCAACTACCTGCTCTGATGCAAGGAACTGGAGATGCTTTACTTTAAACTCTAGAGATACAGCGCGGAAACAGGCCTACGGCCCACAGGTCCGCGCCGACCAGCGATCCCCGCACACTAACACCATCCTACACACACACACGTCTTTGGAGCACCCGGAGAAAACGCCCGCAGGTCACGGGGAGAGCGTGCAAACTCCGTGCAGGCGGAGCCGACCCCGGGTCTCTGGCGCCTCTAGCGCTGCACCACTGGGCAAGAATGTTGCTGTGCTGAGCAGACGTGGCAATGAAGAACCACTGGACCACTGATGGAGATGAGGTGCGAGAAGCTGGCGACATCACACTCTACACTGCCAGAGAGCAGATGCTAACTTTTAGTTCAGTTTAGTTTAGAGATACAGCGCGGTAACAGGCCCTTCGGCCCACTGAGTCCCCACCGACCAGCGATCCCGCACACTGACGCTATCCCACATGCTTGCTAGTTGAGAGATACTGTGTGGAAACAGGCCCTTCGGCCCACCGTGTCCGCCCTGACAAGCAATCCCCGCACATTAACACCATACCCACCAGGAACACAATTGTCATGTATGTACTCCAAGCCAATTAACCTACATCCCTGCACGTCTTTGGAGTGTGGGATGAAACCGAAGATCTCGGAGAAAACCCACGCAGGTCACGGGGGGAACGTGCAAACTCCGTACAGACAGCGCCCGTAGTCAGGATGGAACCCGGGCCTCGGGCGCTGCATTCGCTGTAAGGCAGCAACTCTACCGCTGCGCCCCGGTGCTGCCCTTTTTCGGAGGGGAGAGCGACAGAGAGATAATTCACTTACCTGAATCCCACCAGAATTCCCAACGCCAACACAAGGGTTGCCAGGGAGAGGGAGAATCCAACCGTATACATCACTATGAACCCGTCCAGAATCCTGCCGTGCTCCTGCTGAAGAGGCAGAAGAGTATGGATTACTAATATAGAAATATATAGAATGGAACACGATATCGTGGCCAAACGGGAGAGCTGCTGCCTCACAGCGCCAGAGACCCGGGTTCCATCCCGACCACTGGTGCTGAGTGTACGGAGTTTGCACGTTCTCCCCGTGACCTGCGTGGATTTCCTCCGGGTGCTCCGGTTTCCTCTCACACTGCAAAGATGTCCGGGTTTGTAGGTTAATTGGCTCCGGTAAGAATTGTAAATTGTCCCTAACTGTTGGATAGTGTTAGTGTACGGGGTGATCATTGGTTGGTGCGGACTCAGTGGGCCCAGTTTCTACACCGTATCTCTGAAGTAAAGTCTAAAAACAGGGATGTGACGCTGAGGCTCTATGAGGCGCTAGTCCGGCCGCATTTGGAGCATTGTGAGCAGTTTTGGGCCCCATGTCTGAGGAAGGACGTGCCCGCTCTGGAGAGGGTCCAGAGGAGGTTTACGAGAACGATCCCAGGAATGAGTGGGTCAGCATATGATGAGCGTTTGACAGTGCGGGGCCTGTACTCGCTGGAGTTTAGAAGGATGAGGGGAACCTCATTGAAACGTACAGAATAGTGAAAGGCCTGGATAGAGTGGATGTGGAGAGGATGTTTCCACTAGTGGGAGAGTCTAGGACTAGAGGGCACTGCCTTAGAATAAAAGGACGTACCTTTTACGAAGGAGATGAGGAGGAATTTCTTTAGGCAGAGGATAGTGAATCTGTGGAATTCATTGCCACAGACGGCACTGGAAGCCGTCAGTGGATATTTTTAAGGCGGAGATTGACTGGATTCTTGATTAGTGCGGGCGTCAGGGGTTATGGGGAGACGGCAGGAGAATGGGGTTAGGAGGGAGAGATGGAGTAGACCCGATGGGCCGAATGGCCTAATTCTGCTCCTATCACTTATGAATGTATTATTTTGGTCTGTGATGAGAGGATTGAAATCAAAATAGCGCTTCAGTTAACTCCTGTTCACTTTCATTTGAATTGTCCCAATGGATTAGGCCACAGCTCAGAGCCTCCAGGCCTGAGCTTAAAGGCTCAGAGCCTCAATTTAAAGGTTCTGGGCCTCACTCTAAAGGCTCCCAGCCTCAATTTAAAGACTGCAGGCCTCTAAGGCTTCGGGCCTTAGTCCAGAGGCTTCAGGCCTGGGCCCAGGGCCGGTTGCTCACCCCTGGGCTCCAGGCCACCGTACCTGGCGGGCCAGGTGAGCCCCGGGAACACACCTGAGCTTGGTCGTCGTTGGGGTCGTTTCCACACTGGCTGCTGTTCCTCCAGGGCTGCTTTACAGAGTCTGTCAGCCACTCACCATCCAGCCCACACTTCCTGAACACGGAGCCGCCCTGCACTGCAAGAAAGAGGAGTCAGACAGTGCCTTGGCCCTTACACTGGGAGACGGGACAGTGGATGTGTTATGGGGAGAAGGCAGGAGAATGGGGTTGAGAGGGAAAGATTGATCAGCCATGATTGAATGGCAGAGTAGACTTGATGGGCCGAATGACCTTTATTCGGCTCCTATCACTTGTGAATGCAAATGACCTATAGACAGGGATCGGCCTAAAGACCGTCAGAAACGGATGGGCCGCGGTTTGCAGCGGTAGAGTTGCGGCCTTACATCGCTTGCAGCGCCAGAGACCCGGGTTCCATCCCGACAACGGCCGCTGTCTGTACGGAGTTTTGTACGTTCTCCCAGTGACCTGCGTGGGTTTTCTCCGGGTGCTCTGGTTCCCTCCCACACGTACAGGTTTGGAGGTTAATTGGCTTGGTAAATGTAAAAGAGAATTGTCCCCAGTGTGTGTGGGATAGTGTTAGTGTGCGGGGATCGCTGGTCGGCGCAGACTCGGTGGGCCGAAGGGCCTGTTTCTGCGCTGTATCTCTAAACTAAACCCCTCTCCTTCCGTCTTTCATGACACAGCTTTAGTTTAGTTTATATACCCGGGATACTGCTGGAAGAAATCATTGTATTGTTCCATTTTAGGTAGGTGTGACAATTAAACACTCTTGTTTATTGTCGGCTTCATCATAGAAACATAGACAATAGGTGCAGGAGGAGGCCATTCGGCCCTTCGAGCCAGCACCACCATTCAATGTGATCATGGCTGATCATCCCCAACCAGTACCCCGTTCCTGCCTTCTCCCCATATCCCCTGACTCCGCTATTTTTAAGAGCCCTATCTAGCTCTCTCTTGAAAGCATCCAGAGAACCGGCCTCCACCGCCCTCTGAGGCAGAGAATTCCACAGACTCACCACTCTCTGTGAGAAAAAGTGTTTCCTCGTCTCTGTTCTAAATGGCTCACTCCTTATTCTTAAACTGTGACCCCTTGTTCTGGAGTTCCCCAATCTTTCGGGAATAGTTCGGGAACAATCTTCCTGCATCTAGCCTGTCCAACCCCTTAAGAATTTTGTAAGCTTCTATAAGATCCCCCCTCAATCTCCTAAATTCTAGCGAGTACAAGCCGAGTCTATCCAGTCTTTCTTCATATGGAAGTCCTGCCATCCCAGGAACCAGGACTCCAGAGTGTACAAGCCCAGCTGCTCCATTCTCTCAGCATATGACAGTCCCGCCATCCCGGGAATTAACCTTGTAGATGTACTTGGGATAGATTCAAGGGCTGCGTCGAGTTCCCTGAAGGTGCTGGACATTTACCTGCATGGTACCAGGGCAGGTACCAGGGACAGGAGACGTTGACGGTGGTGTTAGGGAGGGTGTCGGGCCAACATGCGTACTTGTCGAAGGTCCGGTTGCAGACCACACCTGCGGAGAGGAGACAAATAGTGGCGATGAGCGGAGAGGGATTGTACCTGGAGGCAGAGTAAGTGAACTTTGCGGCGGTAAACACACGCGCGCGCGGGGCTGGGGGACCCGGCGGGGCAGGCAGCACCAGGTAAGTGAATGGACCAGTGATGTTCCAGGTCGGGACACTCCTTCTGACTGATTGGAGTGGGGGCAGGGGGGGAGAAAGCTAGAAAAGAGAGGTGGGGTCAGGACCAAGTCTAGCAAGTGATAGGTGGATAGGCACAAAATGCTGGAGTAACTCAGCGGGTCACGCAGCATCTCTGGAAAAAAGGTGAAGAAGGGTCTCGACCTTTAAGAATCGTCACCTTTAACTGTTCTCCACAGATGCTGCCTGACCCACTGCGTTACTCCGGCAGTGAGTGTCTATCTCGGTGTCAAATCAGCACCTGTGGTACCTGCCTACCCAAGTGATAGGTGGATAGTGAAAGGCTTGGATAGAGCGGGTGTTTCCACTCGTGGGAGAGTCTGGGGCTAGAGTTCACAGCCTCAGAATTAAAGGACGTTCTATCAGGGCGGAGATGAGGAGGAATTTCTTGAGTGAGAGGATGGTGAATCTGTGGAATTCTTTGCCACAGAAGGCTGTGGAGGCCAAGTCAGGGGATATAGTTATGACAGAGATAAATTCTTGATTAGTACGGGTGTCAGGGGAGTGGGTGGAAGGAGAAGGGGAGGGGGGGTGGAGAGGAAATAGGGGGGGGGTTGATAAAGGGAAATGGGGGATGGGGGAAATGTGTCTGACCCGGGTTCGATCCTGACCTCGGGTGCTGTTTGTAGAGTTTGCACGTTCTCCCCATGCCCTGCGTGGGTTTTCTCCGGGTGCTCCGGTTTCGTTCCACACTCCGAAGACGTGCGGGTAAAATTGTAAATTGTTCCTGGTGCGTGTGTAGGCTAGTGTTAGTGTGTGGGGTGATGGCTGGTCGGCACGGGCTCGGTGGGCCGAAGGGCCTGTTTCCACGCCGGCGGGGAGATCCTACCTTTCGGCTGCGGGTCCCTGGACATGTTCCTGAAACAGTCGTCAGAGTATCTCTGCCACTTCTCCAGCGTGTTCTCCAGGACCACAGCTGATGCCGTCTGGAGGAAGAGGCAAGGACAAGGCATTGAAAACACACAGATACTGTAGACACAAAAAGCTGCAGGAACTCAGCGGGACAGGCAGCATCTCTGGAGAGAATGACTGTCATATGTTGATAGAATGGAGCGGCTGGGCTTGTACACTCTGGAATGTAGAAGGATGAGAGGGGATCTTATTGAAACATGCAAGATTATTAAGGGTTTGGACACGCTAGAGGCAGGAAACATGTTCCCGATGTTGGGGGAGTCCAGAACCAGGGGCCACAGTTTAAGAACAACGAGTAAGCCATTTAGAACGGAGACGAGGAAACACTTTTTCTCACAGAGAGTGGTGAGTCTGTGGAATTCTCTGCCTCAGAGGGCGGTGGAGGCCGGTTCTCTGGATGCTTTCAAGAGAGAGCTAGATAGGGCTCTTAAAGATAGCGGAGTCAGGGGATATGGGGAGAAGGCAGGAACGGGGTACTGATTGGGGATGATCAGCCATGATCACATTGAATGGCAGTGCTGGCTCGAAGGGCCGAATGGCCTCCTCCTGCACCACCCACAATCCTTCTGGAGCCATCCACAATCCTCTGCGATTTTCCTGCTGCCTTGGATAGAGCTACTACTGTGAACTAGTGTGATAGTCAGTCGAGATAAGGACCAGGCTTTAGTTTAGTTTAGAGATACAGAGCACAACCAGGCCCTTTGGCCCACTGACTCAGGGCCGACCAGCGATCCCCACGTATTGACACTATCCTACATGCACTAGGGACAATTTTACATTTCATACCAAGCCAATTAAGCTACACACCTGCACGTCTTTGGAGTGTGGGAGGAAACCGGAGATCTCGGAGAAAACCCACGCAGGTCACGGGGAGGACGTGCAAACTCCCTACGGACAGCGCCCGTAGTCGGGATGGAACCTGGGTCTCTGGCGCTGTGATGCAGCAGCTCGACCGCTGCTCCACTGTCCCGCTTTTGACTGTACCTCGGGGCACCTGACAATAAACTAGACCTCACCAAGGACTGAGTTGAGGAAAAGCTTTTTCACCCAGAGAGTTGTGAATCTGTGAAATTCTCTGCCACAGAAGGCAGTGGAGGCTAATTCACTGGATGTTTTCAAGAGAGAGTTATATAGAGCTCTTCGGGCTAAGGGAATCAAGGGATATGGGAGTGAAAGCAGGAACGGGGATGATCAGCCATGATTATATTGAATGGCGGTGCTGGCTTGAAGGGCGAAGGCCTACTCCTGCACCTATTGTCTGTGTTTCTAGCCTGATGGTAGGGGGGAGAGTGGGGAGGGTGTGACCCAGACCAGGAGCAGCGGGTAGAGGCTCACCTGAACGTTGGCAGACAGTGCTATGAGGAGGGTGAGGATTTGAGGCTGGACCATGCCTGTGCAGCTCCTCCAAGAACCATGGGTGCGTCGCAGCCTCCGTGGATACGCAGCGGGTGGTGCAGATCAGCCCAGGGTACGAGGGAAACCCGAACCCCCTCCTGCAACAAACACTCCACCAGTCAATTAACCTGTAGCTCCGGCTAACTGAGACACAAGAGACTGTAGACTTCAGAATAGCCATCAATACACACTGGCACTGATCAATACATGCACTGGCACTGATCAATACATGCACTGGCACTGATCAATACATGACACTGGCACTGATCAATACATGCACTGGCACTGATCCAATAACACTGGCCATGATCAATACACACTGGCACTGATGAATCACTGGCACTGATTCAACACACTGACCACGGCACTCAATACACACTGCATCATACACATGCACTGAGCAAGACTGACTCACAATGCACTGGCCACTGATCATAGACATGACAGGCACAGATCAATACACACTGGCACACTCTGGCACAGATCCACTACACCCTTTCAATGCTGGCACATCAATAACCCACCTGAACATGATCACATGCAATGGCACTGATCAATACACACTGCACTGGCATAATACACAATGACAGAGCATACTGACGTCATGATCATGGTTTGCAACTGATCATACACATGAATATACAACTGACACACTGGCACTGTGAATACACACTGGCTCTGATCAATACACCACTGGCTGACTACCATGGCACTGATCAATACACACCTGCACTGATCAATACACACTGACACTGATCAATACACACTGACACTGATCAATACACACTGGCACTGATCAATACATGCACTGGCACTGATCAATACACACTGGCACTGATCAATACACACTGGCACTGATCAATACACACTGGCACTGATCAATACATGCACTGGCACTGGTCATTACCCCCCCACACTGGCACTGATCAATACACATGGCACTGATCAATACACACGGCATGATCATAACAGGCACTGATCAATACACACTGGCATGCATACACACTCAATTCACAACTGGCACTGATCAATACACACTGGCACTGATCAATACACACTGGCACTGATCAATACACACTGGCACTGATCAATACACACTGGCACTGATCAATACACACTGGCACTGATCAATACACACTGACACTGTTCAGGATCAATACATCGCATACTGATCAATAAACACTGGACACTGATCAATACACATGGCACTGATCAATAACACCAACTGGCACTGATCATACACAACGGCACTGATCAATTACCCACCGGCACTGAAATCACCACACCGGCATGAACAATACACACCGCACTGATCCAATACACACCGGCACTGATCAATACAACCGGCACTGATCATACAACAGGCACTGCCCTGATCAATACACACTGGCACTGATAATACCACTGGCATGATCCAATACAAACTGGCACTGTCATGGCACACACTGGCACTGATCAATACACACTGGCACTGATCAATACACACTGGCACTGATCAATACACACTGGCACTGATCAATACACACTGACACTGATCAATACACATGGCCCACTGGCACTGATCAATACACACCGACACTGATCAATACAGATCAAGGGTGGATTTAGGATGGCAGTAGCGCAGCAGTGGAGCTGCTGCCTCACAGCACCAGAGACCCGGGTTCAATCCTGACTACTGGTGCTGTCTGTACGGAGTTTGCACGTTCTCCCCGTGACCTGCGTGGGTTTTTCTCCAGGTACTCTGGTTTCCTCCCACTCAGATGTGCAGGGTTGTAGTTTCACTGGCTTCAGCAAAAATTGTAAATTGTCCCAGTGTGTAGGATAATGTTCAGAGCTTGAGGAAGGGACCGCTGGTCAGCGCGAACCGATGGGGGCCGAAAGGGCCTGTTTCCACGTATATCTCTAAAGGACTAGACCGGTTAGGCCCCATCTGTGGAGGGAGGATTGAAGGCGACGGTTTCAGGCTGGGGACCTCAACTAAACATCAGAATCTTTTAGGTAGCACACAACTGTGGAGTCGTTAACTCGCGGGTGAGGCAGCGTTTCTGGAGAGAAGAACGGGCGATGTTATTTTGGGTCGGACATTCTTTCGATGTGTCAGGAAGGGGGGGGTTTGGGGCGGGGGACAGAGATAAAATGTAGTCAAAGACAGGAGAACTGGGAAGGGGGAGGGGACGGAGAGAGAGGGAAAGCAAGGGCTATTTGAAGTTCGAGAAGTCAATGTTCGTGCCGCTGGGGTGTGAACTGCCCAAGTGAAATATGAGGTGCTGCTCCTCCAATTTGCACTGGGCCGCACTCTCACAATGGAGGAGGCCCGGGACAGAAAGGTGAGAGTGGGAATGGGAGGGGGAGGTAAAGTGCTAAGGAACCTGGAGATCAGGTGGTTAAGGCGGACCGAGCGGGGTGTTCAGCGAAACATCGCCGAGCCGGGCTTTGGGTCTTCACCGATGTTGAGAAGTTGACACTGGCACCAACTGTAGTTTGATGAGGCTAGATAGAGGACTTAAAAATAAGTGGAGTCACGGGGATATGGGTGAGAGGCAGGCACGGGGGGTCTGATTGGGGTTGGATCAGCATGATCACATTGAAGGCGGTGCTGGCTGAAAGGGCGAATGGCCTACTCCTGACCTAAATGTCTATTGTCAGGATGGAAAAAATCAGAATATTAGAGGGGCATAACTTTAGCAAGAGGGGCAAAGTATAAAGGAGATGAGTGGGAAGTTTTATGTAACGCAGAGGGTGGTGGGTGCCTGGAACGCGCTGCCTGGGGTGGTGGTGGAGGCAGGTACGATCGTGGCGTTTAAAATACGTTTGGATAGGCATGTAGATTTGCAGGGAATGGTGGGATATGGGTCATGATTTTCTGGTGTTTTTTTTAATTTTTAACCAAAACTGTGATGACTGTTTGTACATTTGTGGGTAGTGCAAAATAATTCCACTGTGCTATGCAGACGTGACAGTCAAGGACCGTTGACCGAACCATTGTTAATCAGAAGTGGACAAGGGCAGGCAGGGTGGGAAACAAGTCATTCAGCTCGGCCCTGCCTGTGGAACTGTAGCAGAGTGTGGTGGATCTCTCCATCTACACTTCACACTGCCTCGGGAGCTCAGCCAACATAAACAAGGGCCGCTCATTCCCCGGTCATTCCCTCCCTCTCTCCCATCCCACGGGAGACGCAAAGGCTTGGAAGCACGTACCATCAGCTTCAGGAAGAGCTGCATTCTTCCCTGATGTCAGAACACCCATGGTCCTCTTGTAAGCTAAGCTTATCCCCAATCTTCCAATCTAACTCTGTGCAGCACTTGCACTTTTTTTTTTTAAACTTGCGCACACTCTGTAGCAGTAATGCTATATTCTGCAGGTACAGACACAAAATGCTGGAGTAACTCAGCGGGACAGGCAGCATCTCTGGAGAGAAGGAGTGGGCGACGAGAAGGGTCCCAAACATCACCCATTCCTGCTCTCCAGAGATGCTGCCTGTCCCGCTGAGTTACTCCAGCTTTTTGAGTCTATCTTCGGTTTTAAACCAGCATCTGCAGTTCCTTCCTGCACTTGCTATATTCAGCACTCTGTTTATTTTTTCTCATCCACAACTGATGTTGTCATGTACGGGATGTTTGCCCGGAGAGCACGCTAAAGGCAAAGTTTGGCGATGTATCTTAGTACAGGTGTCAGTAATAAGCCAGTGTGATCGGGCAATCGATAGTCAGTTTGGAGAAGGTCCCGACCTAAAACATCACCTATTGTCGTCACTTTTATTTCTATAGCACATTTAAAAAACAACTCTGGTTGGCCAAAGTGCTTTACATTGGTGTGAGAATAGTACAACACACAGCGGTAGTTGCTGCCTCCCGGGTTCCATCCCGACCTCAGGCTCTGTACTCTGTCTACGGAGTGTGTACGTGCTCCCCGTGACCGCCTGGCCTGCGTCCCTCACTCCAAGACGTGTGGGTTTGTCCGCTCACTGGCTTCTGTAAGGATTGTAAATTGTCCCAAGTGTGCAGGATAGTGTTTGCGTACGGGGGGATCGCTAGTCGGCACGGACCCGGTGGGCCGATGGATGGTAATCCTTGATTAGTGTGGGTGTCGGGGACATGACAGGGAGAATGGGGTTAGGAGGGAGCGAGAGGTCAGCCACGCGTGAATGGCGGGGTAGACAGGATGGGCCAAGTGGCCTGACTCTGCTCCCATCATTTATGAACTTATGAGAGAACTGCCAACCTCTCTGAGAGATGCCAATGAGTTTCTTGAGCGATTCCAGGACCAGTTCTCCAAAGACAACACACTACAAAAACTGACAAGGGATTAAGTGTTGAGTAACGAGAGGACTAATTAATTATCGGACAGTGAAAGGTCGACCATTGAAGGACTAGACATGGTCTAACATCAGGCCAGGACGAAGAAAGATCAGGAGCCTCGAGTTTGAGCAAAGCTGACTTTGAGGGAAGGATGTTAATTGGGCCGTGTGTTTAATGGGTAAACTCACGGTGGCGCAGCGGACAGTTGCTGCCTTACAGCGCTTGCAGCGCCAGAGACCCGGCTTCGATCCTGACTACGGGCGCTGTCTGTACGGAGTTTGTACGTTCTCCCCGTGACCTGCGCGGGTTTTCTCCGAAATTCTTCGGTTTCCTCCCACACTCCAAAGACGTGCAGGTTTGTAGGTTAATTGGCTTGGTGCAAGTGTATATTGTCCCTAGAGCGTGCAGGATGGTGTTAATGTGCGGGATCGCTGGTCGTCGCGGATCCGGTGAGCCAAAGGGCCTGTTACCGCGCTGTATCTCTAAACAAAACTAAATTAATTAAACAGGGGTACGAAAAGCGTGAGAAGTTTTCAAAGGACGGATTTGCTTCAATACAAAAAGCATGTCCTTAAAAAGCAACTAATGGACTAATGTAAATCATTAATGGGTTACACAAACAGGGTTATCCTTGGGCCAAGACAGGAACAGAGAGAAACAAAGTGGCCCAAGCAATTATTAGGCTGCAGGAAAATAATAACAGAAATAAAATAAGGGCTGTTGGGGATTGTTGCGGAATACACATACTAAAGGGGCGGCACGGTGGCGCGGCCGGAGCGCCAGAGACCCGGGGTCCATCCGGACTACGGGCGCTGTCTGTACGGAGTTTGTACCTTCTCCCCGTCTGAAGAACGTTTCCGACCTGAGACGTCACCTGTTGCTCCAGAGATGCTGCCCGACCCCCTGAGTTTGTGACCATCTTCCAGATTTAATAGGAACATGAAGGGCAACTTTTGTTTTAAATACCAAGCGTGGTGGGTGTATGGAATGAGCTGCCAGAGGAGGTAATTGGGGCAGGGGCTATCACAACGTTTAAGAAACAGTTAGACTGGTACATGGATTGGAGAGGTTTAGAGGGATAGGGGCCAAAAGTGGGCAGGTGGGATGTGTAGAATAAAACGGGTGTCAGGGGTTATGGGGAGAAGGCAGGAGAATGGGGTTAGGAGGGAGAGATAGGTCAGCCATGATTGCATAGCTGAGTAGACTTGATGGGCCGAATGGCCTAATTCTGCTCCTATCACTTATGACCTTATGTCCTTCCCTCACCCTAGTTGTATTAGTTTCTCTGTCCATAACCTGTTTTCACCTAGCCCACAGCTAACAGTGGCCAGTTTCCTTTATCATAGTTGCTTTTTTGCATATCTTTCATTCATTTTATTATATTATTAAAAGTCTCATCTTGACCACTTCCTGTTGTTCTGTATATTGATTTTAGAAAAAACACTACCACTTACGGCTGTGATTTTTGGCCCCCTCCGCTGCGCAGGACAAGAGGATTTTTTTCATCGATGAAGAAATAAAAGACTTATTAATGTTTAGAAAATGTTGAGATTCTCTCTCCTGAAGGCCACGCCCCTTCCGGAGGGACTATAAAACCCGAAAGTGTGGAGGTGCCTCAGTTCTCTGCAAGATGGGGGAGTGAGAGGTCGCAATTCTCAGTCTGAGCTGTGAATAACACTGAACATATGTCTACTAAACTGTGAGTGGTTTTACGGACCTGTTAGTGCCCTTAATGTGGTTTGAAAATGCAAAATTGTTTTTTGGTTTGAAAATGCAAAAGTGTTTTTTGGTTTGAGAATGCAAACATTGCCTTGCCTAATTGAAAAGTTGGTTTGAAAATGAAAAAGTTGCCTTGCCGTCTATATAATTAAAAGTCTAATCTTGACCACTTCCTGTTTGTGCTGTATATTGATATTAGGAAAACCGCTACCACGTATGGTTGTGATTTTTGGCTATCTTACTCTGACTCCCCCTCCGCTCAGATGCCGAGGACTTTCCCATCAATGAAAAATAAAAGAGTTATTAGTGTTTAAAAAATGTTGAGATTCTTTCTCCTGTCAATCATGCCATGAAGGCCACACCCCTTCTGGTGGGAGGGACTATAACGCCTGGACGTGTGGGCGTCGCTCAGTCTCTGCAAGAAGGGGGAGGGAGAGGTCACGACTCTCTGTCTTTAGTGGCCTTGCACCCTGTTTGAAGTGGCATTTCAAGGAATAGCCGCGAGTCAACTGCCAGCCCACCAGCCTCGAGTGAGTGAGCTGCCAGCACACTAGGCTTGAGTGACTGAGCCACCAGTCTAAGAATCAATTTGGCCCACAATGTCCATACTAGCCCTCTGGAAACCAGTCCCTTCAGCCCACAACACCCATACTAGTGCTCCAGAAAGCCCCCCCCCCATTGGCCACCAATATTGGAATTGGTGGAGAGGTGGAAAATTGCTTTGAGGACCAGCCCTCCCGTGTGATGCCGGGACCCAACGGGTCCCACAGTCTAGTTTGTTCTATATCTCTCCACATCATGGTCTAGATCTCGTTTCCCTTTACCCTGACGCTCAGTCGGAAGACGGGCCTCAGCGCGAAACATCGCCTATTCCTTTTCTCCAAACCGCGGTCTCTGGCGCTCCACAGCTGCGCCACCGTGACGCCCCAGCGCTACTCCAGCACTTTGTGTCTTTTTTTTTGTAAACCAGCATCTTAGTTCCCAGTTTCTCTGACCCTTGGCTGCCTGACCTTTGTTGATAATCGCTGTGAGGTGGGTTCTACTTGCCGTGCACAAATATATCCGTAACACCACATTCTGCACTCTGCCACTCTTCTCCTCTCGAGCTGCCTGTTGTACGCCTGTACGGGTTGGTGGTCAGCGTGTGTGCGGCTGGACACCTCTGTCCTTACATTCCGAGATCCTGGCTCAAGTTCCGGGTGAACTTCCAGAGGGAATTCCGTGTTGGAGTTGGTTGAGATGCAGGTGCCGTGCCCAATGGCCGCGCGACACTTTGGCCTAGCTGCCTCACAGCGCTAGAGTCCCTGGTTCGATCCTGACCGAGTAGACAGTCACAGTGCGAACTCCATCATTAAGTTCGCTGACGACACCACTGTTGTGGGACGTATCACTGATGGGGATGAGTCGGAGTACAGAAGAGAGATCGAGCGACTGTCCATATGGTGCCAGCACAATAACCTGGCCCTCAACACCAGCAAAACCAAGCAACTGATTGTGGACTTTGGAAGGGGTAGGATGGGGACCCACAGTCCCGTTTATATCAACGGGTCGATGGTTGAAAGGGTCAAGAGCTTCAAATTCCTGGGCGTGCACATCTGTGAAGATCTTTCCTGGTTGGAGAACACAGATGCAATTATCAAGAAAGCTCACCAGCGCCTCTACTTCCTGAGAAGATCACGGAGAGTCGGTTTGTGAAGGAGGACTCTCTCTAACTTCTACAGGTGCACAGTAGAGAGCTTGCTGACCGGTTGTGGCTTGGTTCGGCAACTTGAGTGCCCTGGAGCGGAAAAGACTACAAAAAGTAGTAAACACTGCCCAGTCCATCGAGGGGATCTATCGCAGTCGCTGCCTCAAAAAGGCTGGCAGCATCATCAAGGACCCACACCATCCTGGCCACACACTCATCTCCCCGCTACCTTCAGGTAGAAGGTACAGGAGCCTGAAGACTGCAACGACCAGGTTCAGGAATAGCTACTTCCCCACAGCCATCAGGCTATTAAACTCGGCTCGGACAAAACTCTGAACATTAATTGCCCATTATCTGTTTATTTGCACTTTATCAGTTTATTTATTCATGTGTGTATATATTTATATAATGGTATATGGACACACTGATCTGTTCTGTATTCATGCCTACCATGTTCTGTTGTGCTGAAGCAAAGCAAGAATGTCATTGTCCTGTCAGGGACACGTGACAATAAAGTCTCTTGAATCTTGAACCTCGGGTGCTGCCTGTACGGAGTTTGCACGTTATCTCCTGTGACCCGTGTGGGTTTTCTCCGGGTGCTCAGGTATCCTCCCACACTCCAAAGACGTAAAGTGAAAGGCCTGGATAGAGTGCATGTGGAGAGGATGTTTTCACTAGTGGGAGAGTCTAGGACTAGAGTTCTCAGCCTCAGAATTAAAGGATGTTCTTTTAGGAAGGAGACGAGGAGTAATTTCTTTAGTCCGAGGGTGGTGAATCTGTGGTATTGTTTGCCGCAGAAGGCTGTGGAGGCCACAAGTCAGTGGATATTTTTAAGGTGGAGATTGATACATTCCGTCTTGCCCTTCACAACTCCAGCAGGTCCTGCCCAACAATTCCTCTCGGGGCAAGTTCCATTTACAGTGATCAGCGGCAGGCAGCTAACTTTCTCTCAGCTGCTGCCAAAGTATTAACATTTTACTTAAATGAGTAGGCACAGCACTACACACGTGATCTCACTGTGGCCTTCACACTCAAACGCACTCCTGCTGCCATCTGAATGCAAATCCCCACCCTATGAATGATGACATTTTATTCGCTTTTCCTGATTATTTGAGGCACCGGCTGCCGGTTTACAAATAGGCCAGAACCAGGACAATCAGTTCAGCCGCGATCTTAGTTTAGACAGACACAAAGTGCTGGAGTAACGCAGCGGGTCAGGCAGCATCTCTGGAGCAGAAAGATGCTTTGTAGCGGCGCTCACAGGTATCGAACCGAGCGCCCGGAAGCCGCGGTCATGTGACTCGGGAGGGGCTGCTGTTTTCGGGCGGTTTCGTTTTCGTGCCACAGTTCTGCTGACCACCATTGTGATCAGATGTGTATGCAGAGACCTGTTTGCTAAGGAGCGAGTGTTCAATACAAAACGTTCAGTCGTTCAGTCCTCATTTCTGCATCTGCTAAAGGGTGACGTTTCGGGTCGGGACCCTTCTTCAGTCTCAAACCGACTTGAACTGTCACCCATCCATGTTCTCCTGACACGCTGAGTTACTCCAGCAATTTGTGTTTATCTTTGGTATAAACCAGCATCTGCAGTTCTTTCTTTCTTTCTTCCGATCTCGTGTCATTTTTGGATTAGTTTAGAGACGCAGCGTGCAAACAGGCCCTTTAGCCGACCCAGCCCACTCTGCCCATTGATCCCATCAGGTCAATGTCACCCGACTTTCTCCACCACTCCTTACACGCCGGTCACAATCACAAGTTCTCTGTTATCGCTATTTTGAATCCTTAAGGGCCTGTCCCACCTGGGCGTCCTTTGTGCGTTGTGCGCACGTGATGCGCGCGTGGTGCGTGGTGACATAGGCAGTGACGTCCGGCGCCCCAGGATTTTGGGATTCGCAAAATCTTCGCGCGCCACCCGCGTGCCGTGCATCTGACGCCCAAGTGGGACAGGCCATTTACACACCAGGGATAATTTACGGAGCACCCGGAGGAAACGCGCGCAGTCATGGGGAGAACGTGCAAACTCTGCACAGACTGCACCCATAGTCGGGCTTCTCTGGTGCTGTGAGGCAGCAACTTTACCACAGAGGTAGAATTCTTTTTGTAGACCCGGATTCAATCCCAACCACAGGTGCTGTTTGAACGGAGTTTGCACGTTCTCCCCGTGACCGCGCGGGTTTCCTTCCACACTCCGAAGACGTGCAGGTTTGCAGGTTAATTGACCCCTGTAAATCGTCCCTGGTGCGCAAGGATTCAAAATAGCGATCACATACAACTAGTGATTGTTGGTCGGCTGGACTTGACGGGCCGAAGGGCTTGTTTCCACGCTGTATCTCTAACCTAAACCAGCTGTGCCACAGTGAATGAATGGTGGAACAGGACCGATGGGCAGAGTGGTCTCCCCTGCCCCTAATTAACATAGCCTGCTCATACAAATGACGGAACTGCAGATGCTGGTTTACACCGAAGATAGACACAAAGTGCTGGAGTAACTCAGCGGGACAGGCAGCATCTCTGGAGAGAAGGAATGGGTGATGTTTCGGGTCGAGACCCTTCTTCAGTCTGAGAGTCAGGGGAGAGGAAAACTGGAGGTATGGAAAGATTCAGAACGGATCCGGCATTGAAGACCCAGGAAAGGTGGAGCCCACAATGGTCCATTGTTGCTTGCAGCAGCACAACAGAATATGTAAACATAGTACTATGAATATGTAAACAATATCATAAACCACAATACATTGTCTATATCAACCAATTGGTTTCTATCTGTCCTCTCCCTCGCTCCATGTCTCCCATGTAGGAACTGCAGACGCTGGTTTATACCAGAGATAGACACAAAGTGCTTGAGTAACTCAGCGGGTCGGGCAGCTTCTCTGGACGGTGTTTTGGGTTGCCCCTAGTCCGTGTAACTAGTTCCACAGTTCACCACGTTGTATCCACACTTACCTTCCCCAGCGAAACTGTGGGCCCACCAGGCACCACCCTGCCCAGGATCTTTGTTGCCAGTCCTGCTCTGTTCTCACCTCCAGCTCTTCACCCCCCACCCCCACCCATTTTCAGTCTGAAGAAGGGTCCCGACCCAAAACACCAGCCATCCTTTTCCTCCACAGATGCTACCTGACCCGCTGAGTTACTCCAGCACTTTGTGTCTAACATTAGTACTGCCCTCGAGGAGAGATTGTTATAAGGTCAAAAGGAATAGGATCAGAATTAGGCCATTCGGCCCTTCACGTCTACTCTACCATTCAATCATGGCTGATCTATCTCTCCCTCTCAACCCCATTCTCCTGCCTTCTCCCCATAACCCCCGACACCCGCACTCATCAAGAATCTATAACCATAACCATATAACAATGACAGCACGGAAACAGGCCACCTCGGCCCTTCGAGTCCGTGCGGAACACTTACTCTCACCTAGTCCCATCTACCTGCACTCAGACCATACCCCTCCATTCCTTTCCCGTCCATATGCCTATCCAATTTATTTTTAAATGATAAAATCGATCCTGCCTCCACCACTTCTGCTGGAAGCTCATTCCACACAGCCACCACCCTCTGAGTAAAGAGGTTCCCCCTCATGTTACCCCTAAACTTTGTCCCTTAATTCTCAAATCAATCTATCTCTGCATTAAAAATAATCACTGACTTGGCCTCCACAGCCAGATTGGTCAGTGTTTGTGCTACGTAAGACCATTCCATTATTCCTTGTCTAAACACCATGTTGTGGCTTTCACTATCTCTCGTTGCCTTCTTTAATTGATGCTTATCATGAAAGCGCAGAGTATTTGTCGTGCTATTAATGATTAGTTTACTTTAGTTTAGAGATACAGCGGAAACAGGCCCTTTGGCCCACCGGGTCCGCACCGACCAGCGATCCCCGCACATTAACACCATCCTACAACTTTTTAATTACCAAGCCAATTAACCTCTTTGGAGTGTTGGAGAAAACCCACGCAGGTCAGGGGGAAGAACGTGCAAACTCCGTACAGACAGCAGCGGGGTTAGGGTGGGACCCGGGTCCCTGGTACTGGGAGGCAGCAACTCTACCGCTGCGCCACCACGCCGTCCCCGGTCACCAGCCGGGGTTTGCCACAATGTGCCGGCTCCATTGCCGCAACGTTGTTTGTGACCCGGTGGCAATCCTGACCTTTGATGCTGCAATGTTTTCTCTGCCTATCACAAAACTATGCTGGGAGGCAAGGGGCAAGGTCAGGCAAAGATGAGATTGAAGAAACAAAGTGGACATTTCCAAACCCTCACGTGCAACATCTCCGCCCCCCCCCCCACCCCACCCGCTGCCTGAATCACGGCTGAGGCCAAGGCTTCAATCCTCCCGCACACAAGGGGGCGGTAGAGTTGCTGCCTCCCAGCGCCGGAGACACGGGTTCAATCCTGGCCACGGGTGCTGTCTGTACGGAGCTCGCATGTTCACGCCGTTTTCTCCAAGATCTTTGGTTTCCTCCCACACTCCAAAGAGGTGCAGGTTTGTTGGTTAATTGGCTTGGTGTAAATGTAAATTGTCCCGAGTGTGTATAGGATGGTGTTAATGTGCGGGGATCGCTGGTTTAGTTTAGTTTAGTTTTGAGATACAGCGCTGAAACAGGCCCTTCGGCCCACCGAGTCCGTACCGCCCAGGGACCCCCGCAGTAACACTATCCTACACACACTCCGGACAATTTACGCATAAACCAAGCCAATTAACCTCGGTGGGCCGAAGATTTAATAGGAACCCGAGGGGTAGCTTTTCCCACACAGATCGTGGTGGGTGTATGGAACGAGCCGCCGGAGGAGGTAGTTGAGGCTGGGACTATCCCAACGTTTGGGAAACAGTTAGACAGGTACATGGATAGGACAGGTTTGGAGGGATAGGGACCAAACGCAGGCAAGTGGGACTAGTGTAGCTGGGACATGTTGGCCAGTGCGGGCAAGTCGGGCCGGTGGACCTGTTTCCGTGCTGTACGACTCTGTCTGGGGGTGGGGTGGGGGTGGGCGTGGGGGTGGGGGTGGGACTTATTTTGAGTCAAGGCAACTTTTGAAATTGGAGCGGGTTTATCCTCCTGCTTGTATAATCCACCTTGCTTTTTATTCTTGCAAAGTGACTCTAACCAGACCTAATCTGCCTGCATGGCCGACACATTAATCTCACTGCAAATAGCTGCTGGTGAATGTTGTTGCTGTTACTGCGATCTCTGTATCGTCAAAGCACACACAGAGGACCAGGGTACATACAAATAGTGACAGTGCCTCGGAAACAGCAGCATTCACACACGTGGTGAAGTCGTGCTAACGGCCAGCAGCGCAATCAAGGACCAGTCTCACCCCCGGCCACTCCCTCTCCCCCCCCTCCCATCGGGCAAGAGGTACAGACATGTGAAAACGCACACCGCCAGATTCACCGACCTCCGTTCCATCGACTCCATCTACACCCCACGCTGCCTCGGCAAGGCCGGCAGCTTAAGCTAGGATCGACACAAAAAGCTGGAGTAACTCAGCGGGACAGGCGGCATCTCTGGAGAGAAGGAACGGGTGACGTTTCGGGTCTTGAGATGCTGCCTGTCCCCCCCCCCCCCCCCCTCCCATCAGGCAAGAGGTACAGAAGTGTGAAAACGCACATCTCCAGATTCAGGGGCAGTTTCCCCCAGCTGTTATCAGGCAACTAAACCATTCGGCCCATCGAGCCTACTCTGCTAGCTACCTCAATGGAGACCCTTGTACTATCTTTGATCAGACTCTACCTTGCACTAAACGTTCTTCCCTTTATCCTGTATGTGTACACTGGGCAGCTGGATTGTAACCACGTGTTGTCTTTCCGCCGACTGGTTAGCCCGCAACACAAAGCTCTTCCTGTAACTCAGTACATGTGACAATAAACTCCACGAAACAAATGGCCTCATTATTAACCGTGATATGTTGTCAATATTTCTCCTTTCAAAGATCGGTTTGATTTACAGATTCAGCAAGAAACAGACCCTTCGGCCCACCGAGTCTGTGCCGACCATGCTCACCCATTCACATCAGCTCTACATTATCCCACTTTCTCACACACTCCTTACACACCAGGGGCAATTCACAGAGAGCTCATTAACCTATAGACCCACGAGTCTTTGGGATGTGGTGGAACCCGGAGTAAAGCCACGGGGTCAACGTGCAAACTCCGTACAGACAGCACCTGTAGTCTGGATGGATCGCGGTCTCCAGCGCTGCAGGCGCTGTAATGCAGCAACTCTACCGCTGTGCCCCCGTGCTGCCCAGGCTGTTGTGAATCTGCAATACTCTGCCACAGGAGGCGGCGGAGGCCAATTTACTGGATGTGTTCAAGAGAGAGTTAGACAGGGCTCTTAAAGCTAGCGGAGCCAAGGGATATGGGGAGAAGGCAGGAACGGGGCACTGATTGTGGATGATCAGCCATGAGAGGGGGGAGAGAGGGGCACAGGGGGGGATGGGGGGGATGGAGGGGACGGGGGGGGACGGGGGGGGGGGGAGAGGCGGGGGGGGGAGGGGGGGGGGGGGGGAGAGGGGGAGGGGGCGGGGGGGGGGGAGAGGCGGGGGGGGGGGGAGAGGCGGGGGGGGGGGGGAGAGGCGGGGGAGGAGAGTCGGGGGGGGGGGAGAGGGGGAGAGGCGGGGGGGGGGGGGGGGCGGGGGAGAGGCGGGGGGGGGGTGGGGAGAGGCGGGGGGGGGAGGGGGGGGGGGGAGAGGCGGGGGGGGGGGGAGAGGCGGGGGGGGGGGGGGAGAGAGGCGGGGGGGGGGGGGGGAGAGGCGGGGGGGGGGGAGAGCGGCGGGGGGGGGGGGGAGAGGCGGGGGGGGGGGGGGGAGAGGCGGGGGGGGGGGGGAGGTGGGAGGGCGGGGGGGGGGGGGGGGGGGGGGGGGGGAGAGGCGGGGGGGGGGGGGGGAGAGGCGGGGGGGGGGGGAGAGGGGAGGGGGGGGGGAGAGGAGGGGGAGAGGCGGGGGGGGGGGGAGAGGCGGGGGGGGGGGGGAGAGGCGGGGGGGGGGGGGAGAGGCGGGGGGGGGGGGGGGAGAGGCGGGGGGGGGGGGGCGGAGAGGCGGGGGGGAGAGGCGGGGGGGGGGGGGGGGTGGGGAGAGGCGGGGGGGGGAGAGGCAGAGGGGGGGGGGGGGGCAGGGGGGGGGGGGCAGGGGGGGGAGGAGGCGGGGGAGGGGGGGCAGGGGGGGAGAGGGCAGGGGGGGGGGAGGGGGGGGGGGGGGGGGAGAGGCGGGGGGGGGGGGGAGAGGCGGGGGGGGGGGGGAGGGGGGGGGGGGGGGGGGGAGGGAGGTTCGGGGGGGGGGGGGGGCTCCAGAGATGCAGCAACTACCCGGAGACCGACAGCCTCCACATTTCAGTAGAGAGAGCCCCATATTGCTGCCGACCGGCTGCCACTTACACCGGCGAGCAGGAACTGTCCATAAAACTCAAGGGGTCGGCCAGTGAACACAGTGAGGAGAAAAACATTACCGTCGTCAATGTTTGCAACAGACAGCGAAGACAGACACGAAAAGCTGGAGTAACTCAGCGGGACGGGAGAGGGGGAGTGGGGGCGCTCGGGTCGAGACCCTTCTTCCCCAGACTCAGTAACTTACTGTGGACGCGATACTCAGACTTGTTCTTGCATGTGTTTAACTCATTGTTCCTTGTCGCTCCACATCCCCGTCTATATTTCTCGTTTCCCTGATCCCCAACCAAGTCTGAGGAGGGTCTCGACCCGAAACATCACGCACTCCTCCTCCCAGACGCTGCCCGTCCCGCTGTGTCTGTCTGTGTGTCTGTGTGTGTGTCTGTGTGTCTGTCCGTGTGTCTGTCCGTGTGTCTGTCCGGTGTTGCCTGTCTGCCTGTGTGTGTCTGTCCGTGTCCTGTGTGTCCTGTCTGTGTGTCTGTCTGTCTGTGTGTCTGTGTGCTGTCTGTCTGTGTGTGTGTGTGCTGTCTGTGTCTGTGTGCTGTTGTGTCTGTGTGCTGTCTGTGTCTGTCTGTGTGTCTGTCTGTGTGCCTGTCTGTGTGCCTGTCTGTGTCTGTGTGCCTGTCTGTGTCTGTGTGCCTGTCTGTGTCTGTGTGCCTGTCTGTGTCTGTGTGCCTGTCTGTGTGCCTGTCTGTGTGTCTGTGTGTCTGTGTGTCTGTGTCTGTGTGCCTGTCTGTGTCTGTGTGTCTGTGTGTCTGTGTGTGTCTGTCTGCAGCCTTGTCCCACTGGGGCAGCGGACAACCCAGCGGCGGGCAGCTTGTGGAAGGTGGGACTGCAGGCGCTGGTTTAAACCGAAGATAGACACAACAATCTGGAGTAACGCAGCGGGTCAGGCAGCATCTGTGGAGAGGAGGAATGGGCGACGTTTGCAGTTCCTTCCTCAGCAGAAACAGAGCGGGTTCCGAAACGCCAATGAAATCAGCACTTACTGGAAATGCAGCCAGAGCCGCCGCGCTCAATGTCCGCGCCTCTCATCCTTCACCGTGTGCTCACACTGCAGCCCCGCTAACATCGCCCAAAGCCAGCCCAGCCCAGCCCAGCCCAGCTCAGCCCAGCCCATCACAGCCCAGCCCATCACAGGACAAGCCCAGCAGGACAGCCAGCAGCCAGCCCAGCCCAGCCCAGCCCAGCAACAGCCCATCACAGCCCAGCCCAGCTCAGGCCCAGCCCAGCCCAAGCCCAGCCCAGACAGCCAGCCCAGCCAGCCCAGCCGCCCATCACAGCAGCAGGACAGGACAGCCCAGGCCAGCCCAGCAGCATCACCCAGGCCATCACAGGACAGGACAGGACAGGAGAGCCCAGCCCAGCCCATCACAGCAGCCCATCAGCCCAGCCCAGCCCAGCCCAGCTCAGCCCGCCCAGCAGCCAGCCCAGCCCATCACCCAGCCCATCGCCAGCCCAGCCCAATCCCAGCAGCCCAGCCCAGCTCATCACAGCCCAGCCCCACAGGACAGGACAGCAGCCCCCAGCCCATCACAGCCCCCAGCCCAGCCCTCACAGCAGGACACAGCCCAGCCCAGCCCAGCCCAGCTCAGCACAGCCCAGCCCAGCCCAGCCAGCCAGCCCAGCCCAGCTCAGCCCAGCCCCCCAGCTCATCACAGCCCAGCTCCCAGCCAGCCCAGCCCAGCCCCCCAGCCATCAGCCCAGCCCATCACAGCCCAGCCCATCACAGCCCAGCCCATCACAGCTCAGCCCAGCCCAGCCCAGCCCCAGCCCAGCCCAGCAGCCCAGCTCAGCCCAGCCCAAGCCCAGCCCAGAGCCAGCTCATCAGGACCCAGCCCAGCCCAGCCCAGCCCAGCTGCAGCCACAGCCCCAGCCCAGCTCAGCTCAGCCCAGCCCAGCCCAGCCCATCACAGCCCAGACTCATCCCACAGCCCAGCTCCAGCCCAGCCACAGGGACCCAGCCCAGCCCAGCCCAGCCCAGCCCAGCCCAGCCCAGCCCATCACTCAGGACAGACAGGACCCAGCCCAGCCCAGCCCAGCCCCCAGCCCATCACAGCCCAGCAGCCCAGCCCATCACAGCCCAGCTCACAGCCCAGCCCAGCCCAGCAGCCCAGCCCAGATCAGCCCAGCCCAGCCCAGCCCAGCCCAGCCCTCAGCCCAGCCCAGCCATCACAGGACTAGCAGCCCAGCCCAGCCCAGCCCATCACAGCCCAGGACAGCCCAGACAGCCCAGCCCAGCTCACAGCCCAGCCCAGCCAGCTCAGCCCAGCCAGACAGCCCAGCCCATCCCATCAGCCCAGCCCAGCCATCACAGCCCAGCCCAGCCCAGCCATCAGCCCAGCCACAGCCCAGCCCCAGCCCATCAATCAGCCAGCTCATCCAGCCCAGCCCAGCCCAGCCATGCATCAGCCCCCCAGCCCAGGATCACAGCCCCCAGCCAGCCCATCACAGGACAGGACAGCCCAGCCAGCAGCTCAGCCAGCAGCCCAGCCCAGCCCAGCCCCAGCCTCACAGCCCAGCCCATCACAGCCCAGCCCAGCTCAGCCCAGCCCAGCCCAGCCCAGCAGCCCAGCCCAGCCCAGCCCATCACAGCCCAGCCCATCAGCCCAGCCCAGCCCACAGCCAGCAGCCCAGCCCATCACAGCCCAGCTAGCCCAGCCCATCACAGCCCAGCCCAGCCCAGCTCAGGCAGCCCAGCCCTCAGCCCAGCCCAGCCCAGCCATCCCCAGCCCAGCCCATCACCAGCCAGCCAGCCCAGCCCAGCCCATCACAGCCCAGCTCAATCAGCAGCCCAGCCCAGCCCAGCTCATCACAGCCCAGCCCATCACAGCCAGACAGCCCAGCCCAGCCCAGCCCAGCTCCCACAGCAGCCCATTACAGCCCAAGCTCAGCCCAGCAGCCCAGCCCAGCCCAGCCCAGCCAGCTCAGCCCAGCCCAGCATCACAGCCAGCCCAGCCCAGCTCCAGCCACAGCCCAGCCCCAGCCATCACAGCCCAGCCCAGCCCAGCCCAGCCCATCCCACCCAGCCCAGCCCATCACCAGCCCAGCCCAGCCCATCACAGCCCAGCCCAGCCCAGCCCAGCCATCACAGCCAGAAAACCAGCCCAGCCCAGCCCAGCCCAGCCCATCACAGCCCAGCCCAGCCCAGCCCAGCCCAGCCCCCATCACAGCCCGATAACATCGCCCAGCCCAGCCCAGCCCAGCCCAGCCCAGCCCATCACAGCCCATCAGCCCAGCCAGCAGCCAGCCCAGCCAGCCCAGCCCAAGCCCAGCTCAGCCAGCCAGCCCAGCCCAGCCAGCCCATCACAGCCCCAGCCCAGCCCAGCCCAGCTCACAGCCCAGCCATCACAGCCAGCCCAGCCAGCCAGCCCAGCCCAGCCCAGCTCATCACAGCCCAGCCCAGCCCAGCCCAGCCCAGGCCCAGCCCAGCCCCAGCCCAGCCCAGCCCAGCCCAGCCCAGCCCCCAGCCCAGCCCAGCCCAGCAGCCCAGCCCAGCCCAGCCCATCAGCCCAGCCCCCCAAGCCCCCCAGCCCAGCCCAGCCAGCCCATCAAGCCCAGCCCATCCCAGCCCATCACAGCCCAGCCCAGCCCACCCTTCCCCAGCCCAGCCCAGCCCAGCCCAGCCCAGCCCAGGGACAGCCAGCCAGCTGCCCAGCCAGCCCATCACAGCCCAGCCCAGCCCAGCCCACCCCCTCACAGCCCAGCCCAGCCCCCAGCCCAGCCCAGCCCAGCCCATCACAGCCCAGCCCAGAGCCCATCACAGCCCAGCCCCAGCCAGCCCATCACAGCCCAGCCCAGCCAGCCAGCAGCCCAGCCCAGCCCAGCCCATCACAGCCCAGCCCAGCCCAGCCCAGCCATCCCAGCCCAGCCCAGCCCAGCCCAGCAGCCCCAGCCCAGCCAGCCCACCCATCACAGCCCAGCCCAGCCCAGCCCATCACAGCCCTAGCCACAGCCCATCAGCCAGCCCATCACAGCCCAGCCCATGCCCAGCCCAGCCCAGCCCCAGCCCAGCCATGCCCAGCCCAGCCCAGCCCAGCCCATCACAGCCCAGCCCAGCCCATCACAGCCCCACACACTGACACTACACCCTGAGGAGTCCCTTCCATTGGGAGCGGAATAGACATGGCCAGCCTGGCTCTGCCTCAACCGCCTCAGAACACGGGTGGGTCGGACGGTGCCAAGCCCTCATGCAGAAGTGGGGGTGCATCAACAATGGACTGCGGGGAGGCACCCCAAACTACGGAGCACCTACGTGCCTGCCCCCTCCTCCCAGAGCCCTGCGAACCAGAAGATCCCACGTGCCAGAGCCTGCGTTATGCAGCGGCTTGGAAAAGTGCAGCGACAAGGCAAGTAGAAGCAGATACGATCACTATTAACTTTTTTTAAATTTTTTATTTCAAAGTATACTTTATTCAAGTGATAAATATATACAATACATGAACCTTGCGGAAAATCCATCTGACATTTTCGGAGGCTGGTACAATAGATCAATACAGTTTAGACATTTCTTTCCCCCAAATTTCCACAAATCAGTCCCCCCTCGTGCCACAGTGGCGTGGGATACCTTCCCTTATATTGAGGGGCGTCTCCACCATACCGTGCCCCCCATGTCCAGCAGCGGAAGGGCGTTAGACTGTGGCCCTCCCCCACCGAGCCTTGGCGTTGGCTGCACCGAGCTTCAGTGCGTCCCTCAGCACGTACTCCTGCAGTCTGCAGCGGGCCAGTCGGCAACATTCCCTGACGGACATCTCGCTCTGCTGGGTGGTGAACAATGCTCGGGCAGACCCAAAGGGCGTCTTTTACCGAGTTGATGACCCTCCAGCAGCACTCGATGTCAGTCTCTGAATGTGTCCCTGGGAACAGTCCGTAAAATCACAGAGTCCTCTGTGACGGAGCTGTCGGGATAAAGCGTACCAGGGACCCTTGCATTTTTCTCCAGACTCTTTTAGCAAACCCACACTCTGTAAAGAGGTGGGCAAACCGTCTCCTCGCCATAGCAGCCGTCCCGAAGGGCAGCGTGCGCTGGCAGTGAGGTTCCGACGGTGCAGGAAGGATCTGACTGGGAGGGCTCCCCTCACCGCCAGCCAAGCCAGGTCTTGGTGCTTGTTGGTGAGTTCTGGCGATGAGGCATTTTGCCAGACAAGCTGGGCAGTCTGCTCAGGGAACCACGCCACCGGGTCCATAGAGTCCTTTCCCTGCAGTGCCTGCAGGACATTCTGTGCTGACCACTGCCCGATGGACATGTGGTCAAAGGTGTTGGTCCGGAAGAACCCTTCCACCGACGACAGATGGGGCGGCAATGTCCAGCTGACTGGCACATTGCGTGGCACCTGCGCCAGGCCCATCCTTCTCAACACCGGGGACAGGTAGAACCTCAGCAGGTAGTGACACTTGGTGCCCACGTGCCTTGGCTCTACACTCCGCCTGATGCAGCCACACACGAAGGTGGCCATCAGAATGAGGGCGACGTTGGGCACGCTTTTACCCCCGTTGTCTGCCGACTTGTTACATTGTGGGCCCGTCGCACCCGGTCCATCCTCGACCCCCAAATGAAGTGGAAGATGGCCCGGGTGATCCCTGTGGCGTATGAAGGGAGGGACAGGCCACACCTTGTGCCAAGTACAGCAGCCCCGAGAGCACCTCACACTGATGACCAAATTCTTTCCTGTTATGGAGAGGGAACATTGCCTCCACAGCTCCAGCTTCCTCCCCACCCTGGCTATCCGCTCCAGCCAATTTTTGTTACATGCCTCAGCCCCCCGAACCAGATCCCCAGCACCTTCAAGAAGTCAGGCTTGATGGTGAAGGGGACGGAAGATCTGTCGGGCCAGTTGCCAAAGAGCATGGCCTCGCTCTTCCTGCGGTTCACCCTGGCTCCCGTGGCCGACTCAAACTGGTCGCAGATACTAATCAGTCTGCGGAACCGACCCTGGATCCGAGCAGAAGACAGCGACATCGTCCATGTACAGGGAGGTCTTTACTTGAATGCCCCCACTGCCTGGCAATGTCACTCCTCTTATGCCCGCATCCTTCCTGATGGATTCAGCAAAAGGTTCAATACAGCAGACAAACAAGACAGGAGAGAGAGGGCAACCCTGCCTAACTCCAGACCTTACAGGGAAACTGTCTGATTCCCACCCATTGATTTGGACTGCACTACGGATGTTGGTGTAGAGCAGTTTGATCCAATTCTGATTCCCTCCCCAAAACCCATTTTGGAGAGCACGTCCCTCATGTACGTGTGCGAAATCCTGTCGAAGGCCTTCTCCTGGTCCAAGCTGACTAGGCAGGCGTTCCACCCGTCTGTCCTGCACGTAGGCGATGGTATCTCTCAGCAGCGCTAGGCTGTCTGAGATTTCCTGCCAGGTACAGCACAGGTTTGGTCCGGGTGGATCACCTGTCCCAGAGCAGACTTGACCCGGTTGGCGATGGCCTTCGACAGGATCTTGTAGTCTACATTCAAGAGTGTTATGGGTCTCCAATTCTTTATGTCCTTCATCTCCCCCTTCTGCTTGTAGATTAGGGTGATGCTGCCCTTCCTCATGGAGTCTGACATGCTACCAGCCAGAAGCATGTCGTTGTACACTTCTAGCAGGTCCGGGCCCATCCAGTCCCACAGAGCCAAATACAACTCGGCCGGTAAGCCATCGCTTCTGGGAGTTTTATTCGAGTCAATCACTAGTAATGTGATTTTTTTTTAAAAATATTTCAAAATATACTTTATTCAAATGATAAATATATACAATACATGAACCTTGCGGAAAATCCATCCGACATTTTCGGGGGGTTCAGTTTAGGACATTTCTTTTCCCAAAATTCCACAAATCAGTCCAAATGGCTGGGGGGGGGTGGTGGTGTGGCCCTCCCCCAGGGCGGGGCCACGAGGTGTCCTTCAGGTACTCCTGGGGTGTGTTTGGTGTGGGGGTGGTGTGGGGGGTGTGGACATGTGGGGGGTGGTGTGGGTGGGGTGGGGGGTGGTGTGGGGGGTGGGTGTGGGGGGGGTGGTGTGGGGGGGTGGTGTGGGGGGGTGGTGTGGGGGGGTGGTGTGGGGGGGGTGGTGGTGGGGGTGGTGTGGGGGGGGTGGTGTGGGGGGGTGGTGTGGGGGGGTGGTGTGGGGGGGTGGTGTGGGTGGGGGGTGGTGTGGGGGGGTGGTGTGGGGGGGTGGTGTGGGGGGGTGGTGTGGGGGGGTGGTGGGGGGGTGTGGTGTGGGGGGGTGGGGGGGGGTGTGTGGGGGGTGGTGGGGCGTGGTGTGGGGGGGTGGTGTGGGGGGGGTGGGGGGGGGGGTGGTGTGGGGGGGGTGGTGGGGGGGGTGTGGGTGTGGGGGGGTGGGTGGGTGTGGGGGGGGTGGGGGGGGGGTGGTGTGGGGGGGGTGGTGTGGGGGGTGGTGGGGTGGGGGGGAGGTGTGGGGGGGGTGTGGGGGGGGTGGTGGTGGGGGGGGTGGTGTGGGGGGGGGGGGGGTGGTGGGGGGGGGTGGTGGGGGGGGTGTGGTGGGGGGTGGTGTGGGGGGGTGGTGTGGGGGGGTAGGGGGGTGGTGGTGGGGGGTGGTGTGGGGGAGGTGGGGGGGGGTGGTGTGGGGGGGTGGGTGTGGGGGGGGTGGTGTGGGGGGGTGGTGGGGGGCGTGGTGTGGGGGGGTGGTGGTGGGGGGGGTCAGTCTGCCCCACTCTTTGTATCCTTCCACATCTCAAGTCGCCCCCTCCCCCGACTCTCAGACTGAAGGAGGGTCTCGACCCGTAACGTCACCCATTCCTTCTCTCCAGAGATGCTGCCTGTCCCGCTGAGTCACTCCAGCTCTGTGTTGTTCTGCTGTGGCTGTGACAAGTTCATTATTCCACCCGCTCACAAACACATACTTGAACCCAACAAAACAAACTCTGACTAAAACATTGTCCGCTGGGTTACAAGGTCACGGGTGGGTGAACGCAAGGGCTGGTGACCAGCGGTTGCTTTGAGCATCGGCCCCCTCTCAGAGCACGAACGGTCACAGTGTGTTTGCCAGCTCCGTGACTCTGGAGACCAGCGGCTGCTTTCAGCATCTGTAGTGAGGCCAGGCAGGTTGAGCAAAACATTGAAACATATAAGATTGGTAAGGGCTTGGACACGCTAGAGGCAGGAAACATGTTCCCCATGTTGGGGGAGGCCAGAACCAGGGGCCACAGTTTCAGAATAAGGGGTAAGCCATTTAGAACGGAGACAAGGAAACACTTTTTCTCACAGAAAGACAGAAACATAGACAATAGGTGCAGGAAGCGGCATTTCGGCCCTTCGAGCCAGCACCGCCATTCATTGTGATCATGGCTGATCGTCCCCTATCAATAACCCGTGCCTGCCTTCTCCCCATATCCCTTGATCCCACCAGCTCCTAGAGCTCTATCTAACTTTCTCTTAAATCCATCCAGTGATTTGGCCTCCACTGCCCTCTGTGGCAGGGAATTTCACAAATTCACAACTCTCTGGGTGAAAAAGTTTTTTCTCACCTCAGTCTTAAATGATCTCCCCTTTATTCTAAGACTGTGGCCCCTGGTTCTGGACTCGCCCAACATTGGGAACATTTTTCCTGCATCTAGCTTGTCCAGTTCTTTTTATAATTTTATATGCTTCTATAAGATATCCCTTCATCCTTCTAAACTCCAGTGAATACAAGCCTAGTCTTTTCAATCTTTCCTCATTTGACAGTCCCGCCATCCCAGGGATCAATCTCATGAACCTACGCTGCACTGCCTCAATCACACACTGACCTTTGTGTCCTGGGCCTCCTCCACTGTCAGAGTGACACATCGGCCCCCTCTCTCTGAGCACGAGCGGTCAGAGTGTGGACCACCAGCTCCGTCCGTGACTCTGGTGACCTGCGGCAATCGGTCAAAGCGATCGTATGGACGGCACGGGAAGAGCACAGGCATGTCAGAGCAGCGCTGGCCGAGCGCCCAGCCATCGCTGCAGCCACCCCGACCCACGCTTGGACCGCAGGTAGACACAAAGCGCCGACCAGTGCATGTCAGCGGGTCACGCTGCATCTCCGGAGAACAAGGATCGTTTATTGTCACATACACCGATTGGTGCAGTGAAATCTCACTGGTCCGGTCAGTCATACAATTAAAAGTAACAGACTCAAAAACACATTTTAACATGAAGATCCAACACAGTGGCTCCGACACATTCCCCACTGCGATGGAAGGCGAAATAAAGTTCGATCCCTTCCCCTTTTGTTCTTCCTTGGTCGGGAGGCTCGAGCCCCCGTTGACGGGACGGTCTTGACTCCCGCAGCCGGCGGCGTTCCGGCCCTCCGCATCGAGGCATTCAGCTCCTGCATCGGGGGGATGTCAGTTCCCCCGCGCCGGGCCGATCGAACCTCGCATCGGGGCCGGTCGAACCTTCTGCGATGTTGGAGCTCCCGACTAGCCTCACCCCAGACTGCGAGCCCTTGATGGTGTCCGCAGGCCGCGGCGGGAGCGGTCCCAGGCGAGGGATCCGCTCTGATGGTACGTCCACGCCCTGCGGTGGGGCTCACGACAGTCCGAGGCAGCTTCCAACTCCAGCAATGGTAGGCCGCAGAGCCTGGAGAATGTGATCCGAAACTTGATCACCTCTCTGGGAAGGTTCTTCAGACTGGAGTCACAGTCCGTATCTTAATCCAGCACTCTCCCCGTGACCTGCGTGGGCTCTGTATCAGTGTCGAAGAGTCTAGCATGATAGAGTGATAGAGTGATACTGCGTGGAAACCCCAGGCCCTTCGGCCCAACATGCCCCATGTACACTAGTCCCACCTGCCTGCGTTTGGCCAATATCCCTCTAAACCTGTCCTATCCAAACAGTCCCAGCCTCAAGCACCATTCCAACAGCTCGTCCCATACACCCACCACCCAAAGCCATCGGTCAAGTGGTGCAGCGGTACAGTTGCCACCTCACAGCGCCAGACACCCGGGTTCGATCTTGACCACGGGTGCTGTCTGCACGGAGTTTGCACGTTCTCCCCGTGACCTGCGTGGGTTTTCTCCAGGTGCTCCGGTTTCCACCCGCTCTCCAAAGACGTGGAGATTTGTAGGTTAATTGGCTTCTGTTCCTCGTCCCTCCCTCCCCGTCCCTGCCCCACCCTAGTCATCCTGCTAGTTTCACTGTTCGTATCACTTCTTTATCACCTCCACCACAGCCAACAATGGACCATTGTGGGCTCCTTGGTCACCGGTGCCGGCTCTGATTTGTTCTGTACCTTTTCATACCTCTAGTTTACCTCCCCCCTGTCTCTCTGTCTGAAGAAGGGTATCGTCCTGAAATATCACCTATTCCTTTTCTCCAGAGATGCTGCCTGACCCGCTGAGTTCATAGGTTTATAAGTGATAGGAACAGTATTAAGCTATTCAGCCCATCAAGTCTATCATGGCTAATCTATCGTTCCCTCTTAAGCCCATTCTCCTGCCATCTCCCCATAACCTTTGACAGCCGTACTGTCCAAAGAAGGGTCTCGACCCAAACGTCACCCATTCCTTCTCTCCAGAGATGCTGCCTGTCCAGCTGAGTTACTCCAGCACTTTGTGTCTATCTATGGTTAAAACTAGCATCTGCAGTTCCTTCCCACACATCTTATTCAAGAATATAACTATCTCTGCCATAACAATATCCACTGACGTGGCCTCCACAGCCTCCTGTGGCAATGAATTCCACAGATTCACCGCCCTCTGACTAAAGAAATTCCTCCTCATCTCCTTCCGAAAGGAACCGTCCTTTAATCCTGAGGCTGTGTCCTCTGGTCCTGGACTCTCCCACTAGTGGAAACATCCTCTCTAGACCCACTCTGTCCACTCCAGCACCCTGTGTCTCTCTTCGAAGGGCCTGTGGAATCGGATCACACCGGCCCAACACTAGTCCCACCTGCCTGCGTTTGGCCATGACTAGGTAACATCTCCTCGGCTTGTACTCGCTGGAATTTAGAAGATTGAGGGGGGATCTTATAGAAACGTACAAAATTCTTAAGGGGTTGGACAGGCTAGATGCAGGAAGATTGTTCCCGATGTTGGGGAAGTCCAGAACAAGGGGTCACAGTTTAAGGATAAGGGGGAAGTCTTTTAGGACCGAGATGAGGAAAACATTTTTCACACAGAGAGTGGTGAATCTGTGGAATTCTCTGCCACAGAAGGTAGTTGAGGCCAGTTCATTGGCTATATTTAAGAGGGAGTTAGTTGTGGCCCTTGTGGCTAAAGGGATCAGGGGGTATGGAGAGAAGGCAGGTACAGGATACTGAGTTGGATGATCAGCCACGATCATATTAAATGGTGGTGCAAGCTCGAAGGGCCGAATGGCCTGCTCCTGCACCTATTGTCTATGTTTCTATGTTTCTATGACCTCTCATGTGTAGGGGGCATGTAAGGCTGTGACTGGGTAACATCTCCTTGACTGTCGCTGGGAGTGAGTCTAAGCAGACGGCCACTTCTCCAGAGATTTTCCATTCTGGGTGGAGAGAGGTTGGTGAGGAATCTAAGATTAATCCCTCAGCTCAGAGCTCTCCCCCATATCCCGTTTATAAAACCTGCACGGCAAATATTTACCCGAGCTAACTCTGCAAAAGGGGCGGTGTGTCACGGCAAGAACTTCACCCTCATCAGGAGGGAGGAACGTCCCAGCCTCTTACCGATCGGGTCACTGTCCCAACCCGCTCGCTCGACAAGCCCTGGCTACGTATCACCTGTCCCAGGGCTATGGGTCCACCCAGACCTTGGTGGCCAGTGGTGCAGCGGGTATAGCTGCTGCCTTACAGCACCAGAGACCCGGGTTCAATCCTCGACCTGCCCAAAATGCCCCATCTAAGATCTCGTCCCATTTCCCCAGCGTTTGGCCCATATCCCTCCAAACCTTTCTTATCCAAGTGCCTTATAGAAACATAGAAACATAGAAAATAGGTGCAGGAGTAGGCCATTCGGCCCTTCGAACCTGCACCGCCATTCACTATGATCATGGCTGATCATCCAACTCAGTATCCCGTACCTGCCTTCTCTCCATACCCCCTGATCCCTTTAGCCACAAGGGCCACATCCAACTCCCTCTCAAATATGGCCAATGAACTGGCCTCAACTACCTTCTGTGGCAGAGAATTCCACAGATTCACCACTCTCTGTATGAAAAATGTTTTTCTCATCCCAGTCCTAAAAGACTTCCCCCTTATCCTTAAACAGTGACCCCTTGTCCTGGACTTCCCCAACATCGGGAACAATCTTCCTGCATCTAGCCTGTCCAACCTCTTAAGAATTTTGTAAGTTTCTACAAGATCCCCCCTCAATCTTCTAAATTCTAGCGAGTACAAGCCGAGTCTATCCAGTCTTTCTTCATATGGAAGTCCTGCCATCCCAGGAATCAGTCTGGTGAACCTTCTCTGCACTCCCTCTATGGCAAGAATGTCTTTCCTCAGATTAGGAGACCAAAACTGTACGCAATACTGCAGGTGTGGCCTCACCAAGACCCTGTACAACTGCAGTAGAACCTCCCTGCTCTTGTAATCAAATCCTTTTGCTATGAATGCGAACCTACCATTCGCTTTCTTCACAGCCTGCTGCACCTGCAGGCCTACTTTCAATGTCTGGTGTACCATGACACCCAGGTCTCGCTGCATCTCCCATTTTCCTAATCGGCCACCATTTAGATAATAGTCTACTTTCCTGTTTTTGCCACCAAAGTGGATAACCTCACATTTATCCACATTATACTGCATCTGCCATGCATTTGCCCACTCACCCAGCCTATCCAAGTCACCTTGCAGCCTCTTAGCATCCTCCTCACAGCTAACACTGCCCCCCGGCTTCGTGTCATCCGCAAACTTGGAGATGTTGCATTCAATTCCCTCATCCAGATCATTAATATATATTGTAAATAGCTGGGGTCCCAGCACTGAGCCTTGCAGTACCCCACTAGTCACTGTCTGCCATTCTGAAAATGACCCGTTTACTCCTACTCTTTGCTTCCTGTCTGCCAGCCAGTTCTCTATGTAATTGTTATTCTAGTCCCAGCCTCATCTGCCTCCTCTGGCAGCTCATTCCATACACCCACCAGCCTCTGTGTGAACATGTTGCCCCTCAGATTCCTATTAAATCCCCCCCCCACTTCACCTTAAACCTACATCCTCTGGTTCATCGGTTCAAAACTTGTAGGATCATGACTGATCTATCGCTCCCTCCTCACCCCAGTCTCCTGCCTTCTCCCCACAACCCCTGACACCCGCACTAATCAAGAATCTGTTCATCTCCGCCTTAAATATATCCACTGACCTCTGTGGCAGAGAATCCCACAGATTCACCACCCTCTGACTAAAGTCTGTGGAATGCTCTGCCTCAGAGGGCGGTGGAGGCAGGTTCTCTGGATGCGTTCAAGAGAGAGCTAGATAGGGCTCTTAAAGATAGCGGAGAAGGCAGGAACGGGGTACTGATTGGGGACGATCAGCCATGATCACATTGAATGGCGGTGCTGGCTCGAAGGGCCGAATGGCCTACTCCTGCACCTATTGTCTATTGTCTATTGTAAAGAAACTCCTCCTCATCTCCTTCCTGAAAGGTGCGTCCTTTTATTCTGAGGCTGTGCCCTCTGGTCCTGGACCCATTCTCCGCACCAACTCAGGATCGAACCGGGGACCCTGGCGCAACGAGGCAGGGGCTGTACTCGCCATGCCGACAATGAGCGGCTGGCGTGGGAGAGCGCGGTTTAATTTGGCGTGAGTTGGACTCGGCAAGTTACTGGACAGCTTGGCAAGTTGCTGCCGGGTGATGAGGTGCCATCGGTGCCAACAAGCTGCCGCTGTGCCGCGGTGAGGTGGCAGCCCTCATTGAGAAGGTCAGATGAGGTTTTATTATCCTGACCGAGATCCCACAGATTGATGCAGGATACAAGAACACAGCTGCAAACACAGCTTTCCCAGCCCGTCTCTGCAGCAGCTCCTCGAGTGGCCAATTAGCATTGTTGCCTGCCTTTATAAACACTTTAAGGCGGCGATCATTCTCCAACTGCTGGCTCTCCTGGACTTGCACTTTTCACTGCCGTTTCCTGTCGGTGTTTTGGAAACAGCAACGATGCACGCGAGATCCAAAGTCATTATTGGACCCTTACAATGTGAATCTGCTCTGATCCCCCCCCCCCCCCTCTCTCTGTCTCTCTCTCTCTCTCTCTCTGTCTCTCTCTCTCTCTCTCTCTCTGTGTCTCTCTCTCTCTGTCTCTCTCTCTCTGTCTCTGTCTCTGTCTCCGTGTGCGTGTCTCTCTCTCTCCGATATTTGCTTACTCTGTTGTGCTGCTGCAAGTATGAATGTAATTATTCTCTCTGGGTGACTGTCATATGAGGAAAGATTGGAAAGACTAGGCTTGTATTCACTGGAGTTTAGAAGGATGAGGGGGGATCGTATAGAAACATATACAATTACAAAAGGACTGGACAAACTAGATGCAGGAAACATGTTCCCAATGTTGGGCGAGTCCAGAACCAGGGGCATAGAATAAAGGGGAGGTCATTTAAGACTGAAGTGAGAAAAAACATTTTCACCCAGAGAGTTGTGAATTTACGGAATTCCCTGCCACAGAGGGCAGTGGAGGCCAAGTCACTCGATGGATTTAAGAGAACGTTAGATAGAGCTCTAGGGGCTAGTGGAGTCAAGGGATATGGGGAGAAGGCAGGCACGGGTTATTGATTGGGGACGATCAGCCATAGAAACATAGAAACATAGACAATAGGTGCAGGAGTAGGCCATTCGGCCCTTCGAGCCTGCATCGCCATTCAATATGATCATGGCTGATCATCCAACTCAGTATACCTTACCCGCCTTCTTTCCATACCCCCTGATCCCTTTAGCTACAAGGCCCACATCTAACTCCCTCTTAAATATAGCCAATGAACTGGCCTCAACTTCCTTCTGTGGCAGAGAATTCCAGATTCACCACTCTCTGTGTGAAAAATGTTTTCCTCGTCTCGGTCCTAAAATACTTCCCCCTTATCCTTAGACTGTGACCCCTTGTTCTGGACTTCCCCAACATCGGGAACAATCTTCCTGCATCTAGCCTATCCAACCCCTTAAGAATATTGTAAGTTTCTATAAGATCCCCCCTCAGTCTTCTAAATTCCAGCGAGTACAAGCCAAGTCTATCCAGTCTTTCCTCATATGAAAGTCCTGACATCCTAGGAATCAGTCTGGTGAACCTTCTCTGTACTCCCTCTATGGCAAGAACGTCTTTTCTCAGATTTGGAGACCAGAACTGTACGCAATACTCCAGGTGTGGTCTCACCTAGACCCTGTACAACTGCTCCTGTACTCAAATCCTTTCCCTGCTCCTATACTCAAATCTTTTTGCTATGAATGCCAACATACCATTCGCTTTCTTCACAGCCTGCTGCACCTGCATGCCTACTTTCAATGACTGGTGTACCATGACAACCAGGTCTCGTTGCATCTCCCCTTTTCCTAATTTGCCACCATTAAGATAATAGTCTACCCTCCTGTTTTTGCCACCAAAGTGGATAACCTCACATTTATCCACATTATACTGCATCTGCCAGCATTTGCCCACTCACCCAACCTATCCAAGTCACCTTGCAGCCTCCTAGCATCCTCCTCACACCTAACACTGCCCCCAGCTTCGTGTCATCCGCAAACTTGGAGATGTTGCATACAATTCCCTCGTCCAAATCATTAATATATATTGTAAATAGCTGGGGTCCCAGCACTGACCGCCTTGCAGCAGTACCCCCTCACTAGTCCACAGCCTGCCATTCTGAAAAGGAACCCGTTTACTCCTACTCTTTGCTTCCTGTCTGCCAGCCAGTTCTCTATCCACATCAATACTGAACCCCCAATACCTTGTGCTTTAAGTTTGTATACTCATCTCTTATGTGGGACCTTGTCGAAAGCCTTCTGAAAGTCCAGATATAACACATCCACTGGTTCTCCTTCATCCACTCTGCTAGTTACATCCCTCGAAAAAAATTCTATAAGATTCGTCAGACATTGATTTACCTTTCGTAAATCCATGCTGACTATTGTCCAATGATTTCACCGCTTTTCCCCAAATGCGCTGCTATCCGATCTTTAATAACTGACTACTAGGCAGTTTCCCCACTACCCCCACGATGTTAGATAACTGGTCTGTAATTCCCCGTTTTCTCTCTCCCTCCTTTTTTTAAAGTGGGGTTACATTAGCTACCCTCCAATTCTCAGGAACTACTCCAGAATCTAAAGGTTTTTGAAAAAATTATCCACTAATGCATCCACTATTTCTGGGGACTACTTCCTTGAGTACTCTGGGATGCAGCCTATCTGGCCCTGGGGATTTATCGGCCTTTAATCCATTTAATTTACCCAACACCACTTCTTGGCTAACCTGGATTTCACTCAGTTCCTCCACCTTATTTGACGCCCGGTCCCTGCTATTTCCGGCAGATTATTTATTGTCTTCCTTAGTGAAGACAGAACCAAAGTAGTTATTCAATTGGTCTGCCATGTCCTTGTTCCCCATGATCAATTCACCTGTTTCTGACTGCAAGGAACCTACATTTGTTTCAACTAATCTCTTCCTCTTCACATATCTATAAAAACTTTTGCAGTCAGTTTTTATGTTCCCTGCCAGTTTTCTTTCATAATCTATTTTCCCTTTCCTAATTATGCCCTCTGTCCTCCTCTGTTGACCTCTGAATTTCTCCCAGTCCTCTGGTAGGCTGCTTTTTCTGGCAAATTTGTATGCTTCATCTTTAGTTTTGATACTATCCCTGATTTCCCTTGTTATCCATGGATGCACTACCTGCCCCGATTTATTCTTTTGCCAAACTGGGATGATCACCATGAATGGTGGTGCTGGCTTGAAGGGCCGAATAGCCTCCTCCTGCAACTATTTTCTATGTTTCTATGTGACAATAAAATACTTGGTAGACACAAAAGCTGGAGTAACTCAGGCAACATCTCTGGAGAGAAGGAATGGGTGTCGTTTCGGGACGAGACATCTCTTCTGAAGCCCGTCTACTCATCTTTCTCTTTCCTGTATCCTCTGGGTGAGCGTTTGTTAGCGTTGTTTAGGAGGAGGCTGAGTGTTTGCCTACTCTAACCTCGTTCACACACCTCACATTTGACCCAATGTCCCCCCTGTGTGTCCACAGTGTGCTCTGGAGGTCCCTGGAAGAGGCAGGATGGGTGAATGGGGCCACACACAGTTGGGCAGTGGCTGCTGTGGGCAGAGGGCAGCAGGGAGCCAGTGTCCAGTGATGTTACTGCCATGGAATGGCCGCAAGGTAGAACTGCTGCCTCACGGCGCCGGGGACCCCGGTTCGATCCTGACTACGGGTGCTTGTCCACCAATCTCTGCACATCCCCAATCCTTTCCACTCGTCACTTTAATTTCATGTTTCACGTGCCTTGTGTTGACTGTTGACAGACCAATCTCCCTCCTGGGATAAATAAAGTTCCATCCTATTGTATTGTGCGCTCTCCCCGTGACCGCGTGGGTTTCTCCGAGATCTTCGGTTTCCTCCCACACTCCAAAGATGTACAGGTTTATAGGTTAATTGGTTTGGTGTGATTATATAAATGTAAACTTGTCCCCAGTGTGTGTAGGGGTGTGCTAGTGTGGGGGGGTCGCTGTATAGGGGTGTGCTAGTGTGGGGGGGTCGCTGTATAGGGGTGTGCTAGTGTGGGGGGGTCGCTGTATAGGGGTGTGTGTGTGGGGGGTTGCTGTATGCTAGTGTGAGGGGTGCGCTGTATAGGGGTGTGCTAGTGTGGGGGGGATCGTGGGGGGGTCTCTGTATCTTTAACTAAACATTCCCCACCAGTGCTCCACATGTCAAGTACAGCAGCTTCCAATTGTCGATGAAACTCTGAACTTTAGTCTTTGGAACACAGGAGGATGAGGGATGATCTTATTGAGGTGTATAAAATCATGAGAGGAATAGATCGGGTAGATGCCCAGAGTCTCTTGCCCAGAGTAGCGGAATGCAGAACCAGAACCAGGTTCAAGGTGAAGGGGAAAAGATTTAATAGGAATCTGAGGGGCAACCTTTTCACACAGAGCGTGGTGGGTGTATGGAACGAGCTGCCGGAGGAGGTAGTTGAGGCTGGGGGACTACTCCCCAACGCCCCCTTTTTAAGAAACAGTTGGACAGGAACATGGATAGGACAGGTTTGGAGGGATATGGACCAAGAGATATGGCAGTGTAGTTGGGACATGTTGGCCGGTGTGGGCGTGTTGGGCTGAAGCGTCTGATTCCACACTGTATCACTCTATGACTCTATAACTCTGCCTTTGAAGATACAGTGTGGAAACTGGCCCTTCAGCCAGCATTCACCCCGTACACTGGCAGTATCCTAGTCACACTAGGGACTAGTGAATTGACTTACAAACCTGCACCTCTTTGGAATGTGGGAGGAAACCAGAGCACCCGGAGACAACCCGCGCAGGTCACGGGGAGAACGTACAAACAGCGCACAGACAGCGGCCGAGGCGAGGATCGAACCCGTGTCTCCGGTGCTGTGAGGCAGCGCCTCCACCTGCTGCGCCACCGTGCCCCCTTGAAGATGAGTGGCGATAGCTGACAACACAAAGGAGTTTTGAGGATGTCGGGGGAACAGAGCACGCGGTCACGTGGAGAGCGTGCAAACTCCACACAGACAGCAGCCGAGGCGAGGATCGAACCCGTGTCGCCCGGAGTTTAGAAGGATGAGAGGGGATCTCATTGAAACATATAAGATTGTTAAGGGCTTGGACACGCTAGAGGCAGGAAACATGTTCCCAATGTTGGGGGAGTCCAGAACCAGGGGCCACAGTTTAAGAATAAGGAGTAAGCCTTTTAGAACGGAGACGAGGAAACACTTTTTCTCACAGAGAGTGGTGAGTCTGTGGAATTCTCCGCCTCAGAGGGCGGTGGAGGCCGGTTCTCTGGATGCTTTCAAGAGAGAGCTAGATAGGGCTCTTAAAAATCGCGGAGTCAGGGGATATGGGGAGAAGGCAGGAACGGGGTACTGATTGGGGATGATCAGTCATGATCACATTGAATGGCGGTGCTGGCTCGAAGGGCCGAATGGCCTAGTCCTGCACCTATTGTGTATTGTTTATTGCCCTGGCCATGTGTGGTGAGGTTGCAGGTTCACCCTGCCCTCTGTCCCCAGGCCCGCCAGGCCCGCCAGGCCCGCCAGGCCCGCCAGGCCCGCCAGGCCCGCCAGGCCCAGTGGGGAGACCGCACTATCTCGGCCTCTTACATCTGTGAGCACTGTTTGCAGAAACACTTTCATTTCAAGGGCTGGACTCTTCCCAAGAATTTCCTTCACGGAGTTCCGGCAAGTCCTTGTCTGAGCCGAGCGGCGTGGCGACCGGAATCCACGAGCCGTCTGTGGTGGCGACGGCCCGAGGGGGGGACGAGGAAACCGTCACCACCCCCCCCCCCTCAACCGTCACCACCCCCCCCACCCCCTGCCTGGCCCCCGGTCACTGGGTCCATACACCCACTGACCTCACCCTCAGGCTCAGCCTGATCGTCAGAGCCAAACTCACAAAAAGCAATTCTTTACTATAGACTTTAGGCTATACAGGCCCTTCGGCCCACTGTGCGGATACAGGCCCAGTTCTAGGAGCAGAATTTGGCCATTCGGCCCATCAAGTCTACTCCACCATTCAATCTATGATCTATCTATCCCTGATACAATAGACAATAGACAATAGGTGCAGGAGGCGGCCATTCGGCCCTTCGAGCCAGCACCGCCATTCAATGTGATCATGGCTGATCATCCCCAATCAGTACCCTGTTCCTGCCTTCTCCCCATATCCCCTGACTCTGCTATTTTTAAGAGCCCTATCTAGCTCTCTCTTGAAGGTATCCAGAGAACCGGCCTCCACCGCCCTCTGAGGCAGAGAATTCCACAGACTCACCACTCTCTGTGAGAAAAAGTCTTTCCTCGTCTCCGTTCTAAATTATCTATCTATCCCTGATCTATCTCTCCCTCTCAACCCCATTCTCCTGCCTTCTCCCAACAACACTGATACTAATCAAGAATCTACCCATCACTATCTTTAAAATATCCATTGACAATGAATTCCACAGATTCCCCACTTTCCGACTGAAGAAATTCCACCTTTCTAAAGGTAAAGTCCTTTTATTCTGAGGCCGTGCCCTGTGGTCTGAGACTCTCCCCCCAACCAGCGACCACCCGCACACTAACACTATCCTCCTCCGCACACTGGGGACAATTTACAATTTTACAGAAGCCGATTAACCAACAAACCTGCTCATCTTTGGAGTGCGGGAGGAAACCGGGGCACCCGGAGAAAACCCACGCGGGTCACGGGGAGAGCGTGCAAACTCTGCACAGACAGCGAGCGCCTGAGGTCAGGATGGAACCCGGGTCTCCAACTCTACCGACGGCACCTCATTCTCTGCAGGTTTACAGATTTGGCTAATACATGAGTTACAATTACAATCACGTACCTTCCCCTGCTGCCCTAACAGACTGGGGCTCGTCACCGACTGAGGGGGAAGATCTGGAGATGCCACAAAGTAAGTTCCAGGCAGCAATTCTTGTTAGTACCTAAATACAGGGTACACATGGTTGAACCCCTCCCTCATGTAACCCCCCCCCACACCAGATCACTGGCTGTTCCCTTCCACACAAGCTGCTTGGGCAATGCGTCATATACCCGACCAAATGTAGATGGCAGACTCACACCCACCTTTAGAGTCCGACTCATGAAGCTGAGAGACTCCCATCTCTCAAGGGATGCGGGGAGAAGACAGGAGCAGGGTACTGATTGTGGATGATCAGCCATGATCACAGTGATCCTCGACTTCCTCATTCACAAACCACAGTCTATTTGTGTTGGTGGAAATGTGTCAGCCTCGATAACAATCAGCACGGGAGCACCTCAAGGCTGCGTGCTCAACCCCCTGCTGTACTCACTCTATACTCATGACTGTGTAGCCAGTCACAGTGCGAACTCCATCATCAAGTTCGCTGACGACACCACTGTAGTGGGACGTATCACTGATGGGGATGAGTCGGAGTACAGAAGAGAGATCGAGCGACTGTCCATATGGTGCCAGCACAATAACCTGGCCCTCAACACCAGCAAAACCAAGGAACTGATTGTGGACTTTGGAAGGAGTAAGATGGGGACCCACAGTCCTGTTTATATCAACGGGTCGATGGTTGAAAGGGTCAAGAGCTTCAATCCTGGGCGTGCACATCTGTGAAGATCTTTCCCTGGTCCCAGAACACAGATGCAATTATCAAGAAAGTCATCAGCGCCTCTACTTCTGAGAAGATTACGGAGAGTCGGTCTGTCAAGGAGGACTCTCTCTAACTAAGAGATCTACAGGTGCACAGTAGAGAGCTTGCTGGACCGGTTGCATCGTGGCTTGGTTCGGCAACTTGAGTGCCCTGGAGAGGAAAAGACTACAAAAAGTAGTAAACACTGCCCAGTCCATCATCGGCTCTGACCTCCCTTCCATCGAGGGGATCTACCACAGTCGCTGCCTCAAAAAGGCTGGCAGCATCATCAAGGACCCACACCACCCTGGCCACACACTCATCTCCCCGCTACCTTCAGGTAGAAGGTACAGGAGCCTGAAGACTGCAACGACCCGGTTTAGGAACAGCTACTTCCCCACAGCCATCAGGCTATTAAACACAACTTCAAACAAACTCTTGAACTATAACAGCTTATTGCACTTTATCTGTTTATTTATGTGTGTATATATGGTCTATGGTATATGGACACACTGATCTGTTCTGTATTCATGCCTACAATGTTCTGTTGTGCTGCAGCAAGTAAGAATGTCATTGTCCTGTCTGGGACACACGACAATAAACTCTCTTGACTCTTGATTTGAATGGCGGTGCCGGCTCGAAGGGCCGAATGGCCTCCTCCAGCACCTATTGTCTATTGTCTCCTGTTAATTAAGGTGCAGGAAGGAACTGCAGATGCTGGTTTTGCACCGAAGGTCGACACACAAAGTGCTGGAGTAACTCAGCGGGTCACTCATCTCCAGAGAAAAAAGGATGGGGTGACGGGGGGAGTGGGGGGAGCGGGAGGGGAGGAGTGGGGGGAGGGGGGGAGGGGGGAGGGAGTGATGTGGAGGGGAGGGGGAGGGCAGTGAGGGGGGAGGGGGGGAACGGGGTGAGTGGGGGTGAGGGGGAGGGGGGAGGGAGTGAGGGGGGAGGGGGGATTGAGTGAGTGGGGGGAGGGGGGAGGGATTGAGGGGGAGGGGGGGGAGGGAGAGTGAGTGGGGGGAGGAGGGGGAGGGAGTGAGGGGGAGGGGGAGGGGGGCGAGGGAGTGAGGGGGGAGGGGGAGGGGGAGTGAGGGGGGAGGGGGGAAGGTGTGATGGGGGAAGTGAGGGGGGGAGGGGGGAAGGGGGGAGGGGGGGAGGGAGTGAGGGGGGAAGGGGTGAGGCGGGAGGGGGGGAGGGGACACAGGGGTGTCTATTGCTGTTAATTCACGGTGGGTTTGGAGATTCAGCAGACCAGATGGCTGAGTCGACATGTTTATCTTGTTCTTAAGTCAGTTTATGCTGCAGGAATTAATCTTTAATTAGTGCTCCCTGTTCAGTAAGGAATGTCGACTGGCCCCCTCCTGCCCTGTGTCAGGGAACAACGCACATCTCAACCCCGCACCAGGAGATTTCACAAGTTCACATCTTGCCCGGCCGTTAAGTTCCTCCAGCACTTTGTCCACTTGTGACGTAACCCAGCGTCTACACTTCCTCGCTTGTAGCAGAGCGCCGGAGACCGGGCTCCATCCTGACCGCGGCCGCTGTCTGTACGGAGTTTGCACGTTCTCCCCGTGACCCGTGTGGGTTTTCTCTGGCTGCTCCGGTTTCCCCCCAAACTTGAAAGACGTGCAGGTTTGCAGGTTAAATGGCTTTGGTAAATTTGTAACTTGTCCCTAGCGTGTGTAGGACAGTGTTAGTGTGCGGGGACCGCTCGGTGGGCCAAAGGGCCTGTATCTTTAAAACAAGAAAACTAAAAATGTGACGATAATAAACTGGACTAAACTAAACTAAATTTGGGGATATTGCAGACTAACTGTGGTTAGTATTTGGCACTGGTATAGTGGAGCCCTGACGTGGTTCATTGTACATTCATTGGCTTGGTATGAATGTAAGAATGTCCCTAGCGTGTGTCGGACGGTGTTCGTGTGCGGGGATCGCTGGTCGGTGCCGGCTCGGTGGGCCGAAGGGCCTGTTTCCGTGCTGTATCTCTAAACTAAACAAAACATCGATCAGTGCAGTGTGTAAGAAAGAACTGCAGATACTGGTTTACATCGAAGGTAGACACAAAATACTGGACTAACTCAGCGGGACAGGCATCTCTGGAGCGAAGCAATAGGTGACGTTTCGGCAGTTTACACCCCAGCCGTATGAGCATTGACTTCTCCAATTTCAGGTAGTCCTTGCTTTCTCCCTCCTTCCCCTCCCCTTCCCAGCTCTCCCACAGCCCACTGTCTCCGCCTCTTCCTTTCTTCTAGACAACAGGTGCAGGAGGAGGCCATTCAGCCCTTCGAGCCAGCACCGCCATTCAATGTGATCATGGCTGATCATCCCCAATCAGTACCCCGTTCCTGCCTTCTCCCCATATCCCCTGACTCTGCTATTTTAAGACCCCTATCCAGCTCACTCTTGAAAGCATCCAGAGAACCGGCCTCCACCGCCCTCTGAGGCAGAGAATTCCACAGACTCACCACTCTCTGTGAGAAAAAGTGTTTCCTCGTCTCTGTTCTAAATGGCTTACCCCTTATTCTTAAACTGTGGCCCCTGGTTCTGGACTCCCCCAACATGGGGGACGTCGAGGCCCTCTACAGACTGAGTGTCGGGGAGAGGGAAATGAGAGATGGAGACGGTGATGTGGAGAGATGTAGAGCAAATGAATGAAAGATACGCACAAAAGTAAGGATGGTAAAGGAAACTGGGCATTTTTGGCTGTGGGCTAGGTGAAAACAGGTTACAGACAAAGAAACAAGTACAACGGCTAGGGTGGGGGAGGCAGAGAGAGTTGAGTCATAAGGTCATAAGGTCATAAGTGATAGAAGCAGGATTAGGCCACTCGGCCCATCGAATCTACTCCGCCATTCAATCATGGCTGATTTATCTCTCCCTCCTAACCCCATTCTGCCTTCTCCCCATAACCCCCAACACCCGGACTAATCAAGAATCTGACAAAGGGCCTCAACCCGAAACGTCACCCATTCCTTCTCTCCAGAGATGCCGGCCGTCCCGCTGAGTTACTCCGGCATTTTGTGTCTATCTTCGGTTTAAACCAGCACCTGCAGTTCCTCCCTACAGAAACATCAATCTAACTCTGGCTTAAAAACATCCACTGATTGAGAGTGTTTTATTCTCCCATGTTCCAAATAGTGTTACTTGCAAAGACAGCAAAGATGCAAAGGTTACTTGAAGTTACTGAAATCATGGATCACACCGCTGAGTTGTAAGCTGCTCAAGCGGAAAATGAAGATCGACACTAAAAGCTGGAGTAACTCAGCGGGACAGGCAGCGTCTCTGGAGAGCAGGAACGGGTGACGTTTCGGGACGAGGCCCTTCTTCAGATTCATGATCACTACAGGTGTCACGGACTTTGGGAGAAGGCAGGAGAATGGGGTTAGGAGATAGATCAGCCATGATTGAATGGTAGAGTAGATTTGATGGGCCGATTGGCCGGGCAGTGTGGCGCACCGGTAGAGTTGCCAGAATTCAGCGCCAGACGCTGGTTCGATCCCGGCTACGGGCGCTGTCTGTACAGAGTTTGCACGTTCTCCCCGTGACCTGCGCGGGCTTTCTCCAAGATCTTCGGTTTCCTCCCACACTCCAAAGACGTGCAGGTTTGTAGGTTAATTGGCTTGGTAAATGTACAAAAATTGTCCCTAGTGGGTGTAGGATATTGTTAGTGTGCGGGGATCGCTGGTGGGCTGAAGGCCTGTTTCCGCGCTGTCTCTCTGAACGAAACCAAACTAAAACAAGATGGCTGCCTGTCTGTCCCGCTGAGTTACTCCTGCTTTTTGTGTCTATCTTTGGTTTAAACCAGTTAAACCGGTTGAAACATATAAGATTGTTAAGGGTTTGGACACGCTAGAGGCAGGAAACATGTTCCCGATGTTGGGGGAGTCCAGAACCAGGGGCCACGGTTTAAGAATAAGGGGTAAGCCATTTAGAACGAAGATGAGGAAACACTTTTTTCTCACAGAGAGTGGTGAGTCTGTGGAATTCTCTGCCTCAGAGGGCGGTGGAGGCCGGTTCTCTGGATGCTTTCAAGAGAGAGATAGATAGGGCTCTTAAAGGTAGCGGAGTCAGGGGATATGGGGAGAAGGCAGGAACGGGGTACTGATTGGGGATGATCAGCCATGATCACATTGAATGGCGGTGCTGGCTCGAAGGGCCGAATGGCCTACTCCTGCACCTATTGTGCATTGTCTATTGTCTGCAGTTCCTTCCTAAACAAGGGAGATTTGAGGTGGCGTTCCTGCAGTTTGTGTTTGCCGTTGAGCACGTTTACCTGAGTATGACGGAGGGGGGTCGCGGATCTCGACCTCAGTCTGGTCAGCGACCAACCAGCGAACGTTCCACACAAAACCCAGCCGTAAAATCCAGGGGGAAAACCTCACGAACTGCAGGGGCTTCAGCTCGGAGAGGAAGGCTCTGTGCGAGAGAGCTTCGGCCGTCCTTGCCTGGGCTTATTTCACAAAACATAAATTTAAGGTTAATGACAAACTGTATGACTGTGGGGGGGGGGGGGGGGGTGGGGGTCTGTGGGCAGAGAGAGAGAGAGAGAGAGAGAGAGCGCGCAGAGCAGCCAGGACTTGGACCCTTATCTAAACATTGCTATCACTACGTATTGACACTAAACTGCATTTCGTTGTACCCATACTTGTATCTGTGCAATGACGAATTGAATTGAAACTCTCCACCGCTGACGCACACTCAGATATTAACTTGGGGACGTGGGCCGGACTCCCCCCCCCCACATGGAGAGGGCCGCCAGCCGCTAACACGGGGGGGGGAGACAAGGGAGGGGGGGTTAGCATGGCGCACACTCACCCCCCCCCCCAGACCCGCCAGCCACTGACGGGCCGGAGGGAGTGTGTGTCCCCGTGTACATGGGGCACGTGAGGCTGCAGCCCCTGTTCCAATACCTAAAGGGGCCGCTCCTTTGCCTCCGGGCTGCGCTTCACACCCCCCCCTCATCTCTGGGCACCCTGTGCGTAGGGGAGCGGGTGGGGGGCCGAGGATATCCTGGTGGGGTTGCTGCCCCTGGTGGGAGAGGCCACCGCCCCATCCCCGGGGCACGTCCGCGCCCGGCTGGCACTAGAATGGGACTACCCGCTGCCCACGGGCACCCTGGGGGATTTCCAGCACCAGGGGGGGGACTGTTTCCTTGACCACCAGTGTAATATAGCTGTGAAGACGGCAACATTTTAGGAATGTGTAGACGTGGCAGTGACCTCACTCATCTATTTAGCAGCCATTTTCTGGCCCCTTGGGGGGGTCCCCCAGGTCTACACACACCCGGTGGTACCTGGCAAACTCCAGTCCCATTCATTTCACGTGACCCCCTACAAACTCCCATAGTCAGACATTGGTGGTTACACAAAAAGCTGGAGAAACTCAGCGGGTGCAGCAGCATCTAAGGAGCGAAGGAGATGGGCGACGTTTCGGGTCGAGACCCTTCGTCAGACATTGGTACCTGGTTCGTCTAACCTAATGTCTGTGGGCTGATGGTCTACTCCCCCTCTCTCCCATTCTCCTCCCCGCCCTCCCCCCCTCCCCCTCCCCCTCACCTCCACCCCCCTCCCCCTCTCCCACCCTCGCCCCTCCCCCCTCCATCCCTCCCCCTCTCCGTCCCCCTCCCCCTCTCCATCCCCTCCCCTCCCCCCATCCCCCCCTCCATCCCTTCCCCCTCTCCGTCCCCCCCCACTCGCCCCCATCTCCATCCCCTGAAGACCCTTTGCTCAGATATTTACATTTGCTGCAGAGAATTTAAACTCATGGGCTGCACTTGGTAACAGATTGCTAAATGTCCACCGGTCCCCCCTTCACCCTTAATCCTTGTGTTAGTACAAAATGAGGAAAGATGTGGTCCAGCCAACATCTATTTATCTTGAGAAATACCGCAATGAAGCGAGACTTAAAAATACAAACCTCCTCCTTCAATAATGGTTCCAAAGGCTATCCGGGGCTCGACTGATGGACCCAGAGGGAAGAAACAAGAGCAGAAAATACAGAGAAATAGTCATAGGTCGGCAGCATCTGTGGAAAGGGGGCGTTCCGTTTACTATGCAGAAGGCGCCTCCCTTTCCCTCTCACCCCCCCTCTTTCCCATGCCCCCCCCCTCTTTCCCATGGTCCCCCCCCCTCTTTCCCATGCCCCCCCCACCTTAGTTCTCTCCTGTTGCTCCACTCCCACCTCTATTCCCCCACCACCCACATCTCTCATCCGGCTTCACATTTCGCTCCCTCCCCGTCTGACACCCCTTTCCATCTCAGACCTTTGTCCACCCATTGGCCTCTCACCCCCCCCCTTCCCTCACCTGTATCCACCTATCACGTGTAGGAAGGAGCTGCAGATGCTGGTTTACACCAAAGATCGCAACCCTTCTTCACACGGTCTAACTTCAAGTAACCCCTTGCTTTCCCGCTCTCCACTTCCTATATATAGTTTATACATATATACAGTGTATTGCATCAGCATTTAAAAAAATACTTCAGTGTACGGATCTCTATATCGGAGAATCTATAAATAAATAACTCGGCTTAGGCTGAACAGAATGTTTAAAAAAATGATTACATTTGTGGTGGAGCATGTCCTGGTTACACCCCAGCAGTGGGGACAGTGACTTCCCTCGTTTCAAATAACCCTGTATGCTTCCCCCCTCTGTCCCAGATGGCGTAGTCGTCTCACTGTTGTCCTGCTGAGTTTCACTGTTCATAGCCAGTCACTATCAACTTTTCCACACCAACAGAGATTGAGAGAGAGAGGGTGATGGAGAGAGAGAGAGAGAGAGAGAGAGAGAGAGAGAGAGAGAGAGAGAGAGCGAGAGCGAGAGAGAGAGAGGAGAGAGCGAGAGCGAGAGAGAGAGAGAGAGAGAGAGAGAGAGAGAGAGAGAGAGAGAGAGAGGTAGAGAGATTGCGAGAGAGAATGAGAGAGAGAGAAGGTGAAAGACAGAGATTAAGAGAGAGAGAGAGAGAGAATATTGAGAGAGAGAAAGGGAGGGTGAGAAGGAGAGAGGGGGGGGATGAGTGTGAGTGAGCACTGCGCGTGTGTGACCCTCCCTTCTCTCGCTGCCAACTTCTGGTCCCCCACCCACCCAATGTGAGCCATCAGAAGATGATCTTGGTCGGGAAGGGACTTGGATGGCGACGGGCGACTCTAACTGGTGCAGATGGCGATGGGGGAGCAGGGATGAGCTGTGAGGATGCTGGAGAGGTGGTGGTGGGGGGGATGTGAGGCAGAGGGTGGGTGCTGAGCGGAGTGACCCCTCCCCTCCAGCCTCCTGAACCCCGCATGGGCCGGCCACCAGGATGATTCACAGAGTCGGGAATTTAAACTATGATGAGAGGCTGGGCAAGTTGCACTTGCCTTTTATGGGAAAAGACAGAGGAAATCTGAAGAAACTTAGTAAAGATCGTGATGGGAATGGAACGGAGATATCACAGCACCTTGATAAATGGATTGAATGCCATGAGCAGTAACCAATTACTGATCCACTGACTGGTGACTGGGGCGGCAATGCGTTCTGGTGAAGTCAATGAGGTTAGAGAACACAGAGCCTTGCAGTGAAGCAAGGAACTGCAGGGGCTGGTTTAAACAAAGATAGACACAAAGTGCTGGAGTAACTCAGCGGGAGAGGCAGCAGCATCTCTGGAGAGGAGGAATGGGTGACGTTTCTGGTCGAGACCTTTCTTCAGACCGTGACGAAGGGTCTCGACCCCGAAACATCACCCGTGCAGGAAGGGCTCCAGATGCACCAGAGATGGACACAAAATGCAGACCCTTATGACAGGGATAGACAGAGGTGGCGTGGAGAAGCTTTTCCCATTGAGGGTAGGGAAGATTCAAACAAGAGGGCATGACATGAGAATTAAGGGACAGGCGTTTAGGGGCAACGTGAGGGGGAACTTCTTTACTCAGAGAGTGGTGGCTGTGTGGAATGAGCTTCCAGTGGAAGTGGTGGAGGCAGGTTTGATTTTATCATTTAAGCATAAATTGGATAGGTATGAGTGCAGGTAGATGGGACTAG
>CM069153.1:49633730-49641230 GCA_035221665.1 Okamejei kenojei | reverse complement strand
CAGCCTCTAATCCCACTCCTCACTGTCCGAGTCCCCGCATCTTCACCAGTGTCACCGGTGCCTTTGGATGAATTCTTGCTATTGAGGGAGTGCAGCGTAGGTTTACAAGGTTAATTCTCGGGATGGCGGGCTTGTACACTCAGGAGTTTAGAAGGATGAGAGGGATTCTCATTGAAACTTATAAGATTGTTAAGGGCTTGGACACACTAGAGGCAGGAAACATGTTCCCAATGTTGGGGGAGTCCAGAACCAGGGGCCACAGTTTAAGAATAAGGAGTAAGCCATTTAGGACAAAGATGAAGAAACACTTTTTCTCACAGAGAGTGGTGAGTCTGTGGAATTCTCTGCCTCAGAGGGCGGTGGAGGCCGGTTCTCTGGATGCTTTCAAGAGAGAGCTAGATAAGGCTCTCAAAGATAGCGGAGTCAGGGGATATGGGGAGAAGGCAGGAACGGGGTACTGTTTGGGGATGATCACATTGAATGGCGGTGCTGGCTCGAAGGGCCGAATGGCCTACTCCTGCACCTATTGTCTATTGATTTAGATCATCTGGTCATGAGTGATCGGAGCAGAATTAGGCCACTCGGCCCATCAAGTCTACTCCGCCATTCAATCGTGGCTGATCTATCGTAAACAAAAGCGCTGGAGAAACTCAGCGGGTGCGGCAGCATCTATGGAGCGAAGGAAATAGGCAACGTTTTTCAGGCTGAAACCCTTCTTCTGACTTTCGGCCCGAAACGTTGCCTATTTCCTTCGCTTCATAGATGCTGCTGCACCCGCTGAGTTTCTCCAGCACTTTTGTCTACCTTCAATTTTCCAGCATCTGCAGTTCCTCCTTAAACATCATGGCTGATCTATCTCTCCCTCCTAACCCCATTCTCCTGCCTTCTCCCCATGACCTCTGACACCTGTACTAACCAAAGAGATAGATTGATATTGATTGATTCATATTGAGTGATAGAGAGTGATCGATTATTATTGTGTGATGCCCCTGTCCCACTTAGAAAACCTGAATGGAAACCTCTGGAGACTTTGCCCCCCACCCAAGGTTTCCGTGCGGTTCCCGGTGGTTTTTGTCGGTTTCGACCATTAGGGAGACTGACTAAAAACCTCCGGGAACCTCCGGGAACCGCACGGAAACCTTGGGCGGGGCACAAAGTCTCCAGAGGTTTCCGTTCAAGTTTCATAAGTGGGACAGGGGCATAAGAAGGAACTGCAGATGCAGGTTTAAACCGAAGACAGACACAAAATGCTGGAGTAACTCAGCTGGGTCAGGCGGCATCTCTGGAGAGAAGGGATGGGTGACGTTTCAGGTCGAGACCCTTCTTCGGATCAATTAATTATTATTGATTGATGTTGAGTGATACGGATTAATAGTCATTGATCGGTGGATAACGATTGAGTGATAGATTGTTTGATTCACTGCGGAAACTTGCCCTTCTGCCCACGGAGTCCATGCTGGCTGTCGATCGCCCGTTCACACTAGTTCTACGCTAGGGGACAATCGACAGAGGGACAATGAACCTACAAACCCGCACTACTTTATTTTTTAACCCAAAATAAATGTAATCAATGATTACAATGAGAATGGAGACCACTCTGTGTTTTTCTCACAGAGAGTGGTGAGTCTGTGGAATTCTCTGCCTCAGAGGGCGGTGGAGGCCGGTTCTCTGGATGCTTTCAAGAGAGAGCTAGAAAGGGCAACACAAAATACAACACATTGATATAAACAACACAAAGCAAGACCGCACATACCCACCGGCAGGATACAAAATCACCCAACTTTCCAAACTAATATTCTTCAATGTCACACACTTCAAGAACTACTCGCCCGCCCTTAGTAAGGAAGCCCATGCACGTGTGTGGGCGGGTGGGTGGCGAGCGCAGCCGGAGACTCGGGTAGGGGAGAGGGGCGAGGGCTGGGGGGTGGTGGGGCTGGACAGGGAGAGAGTGGGTTGGGGTCACCAGGGAGAGGGGGTGTGGGGGAGACAGAGACAGGGTTGGGTCATCTGGGGGGAGGGGGTAAGAGGGAGTGGGGGGGAGAGTGGCTGGGGAGTGGGAGAGGGGGGAGGGGGCAGGGGGAGGGGGGAGGGGGAGGGGTAAAGTCTAAGGAAGGGGGGAGGGGCTGTGGGCGTAGGGAGTTGGGAGGAAACCTCTCAACACTTTCAAGAGAGAGCTAGATAGGGCTCTTAAAGATAGTGGAGTCATGGGATATGGGGAGAAGGCAGGAACGGGGTACTGATTGAGGATGATCAGCCATGATCACATTGAATGGTGGTGCTGGCTCGAAGGGCCGAATGGCCTACTCCTGCACCTATTGTCTATTGTCTAACACAGAATGTTGTTCTCAGTGGCAGTAAGACAAGGGCTTCTGAACATAAACCTTCATTAGACAAATACAGATTAAATCGAGCTTGCTTCCTTTTGCACGATTTAATTTCTAACTCAATATGTAGCAATGTTACAACATTTTGAGATTTTAAAAATCAAGTCTGCAATTTATCCCATCAGATAAAGCATAAAAGGAAGTTTAATTTGACGCCTAATTCACTTTCATATCTTCAGTATTAAAAAGGTTATGGCCATTTTCATACTCGGAAATAAGCATCTTGTTCCCCATTGCCTTTCCATTGACTTAACTCAAAAGCTGTGAGCAAGGACAGTCAAAAGCCCATAACTTTCTTAAAAATTAAGAGAACTTAAAGAAATGTTCAGTTATTATAGATTGAAACATTCCGAAACAAATATGAAACAATCTTACTTGGATGACCTGAAATTAAAGCAAATAATTAGTTAGTTACCTAATTGTAGCTAAGTACAAAATTCAATTACTAGACCTAAACATCTATCCATTTCTTAAGAAAAGATAAACATTTTTTAATTGCCTAAGTGTCCAAATAACATTCACACAAGAATTCACAATATAACATGATTTTTAAATCTCAATATTCATGAATTTATAGGCCAAATGGAAGGAATTTAGTGTTTAATTCCCGTAAATTAATGACCATTTAAATCAACTTGCGAGTGGGTTTTAGCGGAACGCGGTGGATTGGAACGTTGCAGTTTGCGGTGAATTTAACCCACAGTCGGCAGGAAAAATACTGCCAGTTTGTATATTTTTTTTTGTCCTCTTTTCGCAACATGAAACTGTGATTAAAGGCTTCCTACAACCACGTTTTTATGTAAAAATAAACTGTGTACCTTCTTTTATCCCCTACGTAAAATCCGTCCCGTTGTCGGCGCTCACGGCTTTAGAAGATGATTTTTAAATTACTCTAGCTAATAAATGATCTAGCGTAGTTTAAAAATACCTTCATAAAACAAATGTCGGAGCGATTTCTCTTTAGCAACTAAATCCCCCGAGACGGATCGATTTGAACTGTATGGAGAAAAACGGCATTTTAAACCAGCCCCCCTCTGAAAGGCGCCAAAGTCGCGCACACGGGGAGCGGCAGAACTGCAGCGCGCTGAAGGTAAGTTTTGTAACATACCTACAGTATGTGTCCTTGACATTAACATGGGGATACAGATGTGTGAGAGTCACCAGGATAGACGTGGCTGCAGGGAGACGTTTTGTAGTTTAGAGAAAGGTTACAACACGGAAACAGGCCCTTCGGCCCACGAGTCCGTGCCGACCAGCGATCCCCGCACACTAACACTATCCTACACACACTAGGGACAATTTACAAAGCCAATTAACTTACACAACCTGCACGTCTTTGGAGTGTGGGAGGAAACCGGAGCACCCGGAGAAAACCCACGCAGGTCACGTGGAGAACGTGCAAACTCCGTACGGACAGCGCCCGTGGTCAGGATCGAACCCGGGTCGCTGGTGCTGTGCGGCAGCAGCTCTACCACTGAGCCACAATGCCATTTGGTTTCGTACCATGTGACATGCGTGGAGGTACAAGGGGTTAGGTTGGCGGTAAGCAGGAAAAATGTCCCCCATGTTGGGGGAGTCCAGAACCAATAGACAATAGGTGCAGGAGTAGCCATTCGGCCCTTCGAGCCAGCACCGCCATTCAATGTGATCATGGCTGATCATCCCCAATCAGTACCCCGTTCCTGCCTTCTCCCCATATCCCCTGACTCCGCTATTTTTAAGAGCCCGATCTAGCTCTCTCTTGAAAGCATCCAGAGAACCACAGTCTCAGAAAAAGGGGAGGCCATTTAAAACTGAGATGAGAACAAACTGTTTTACCCAGAGAGTTGTGAATTTGTGGAATTCTCTGCCACAGAAGGCAGTGGAGGCCAATTCACTGGATGAATTCAAGAGAGAGTTAGATAGATCTATTGGGGCTAGCGGAATCAAGGGGTATGGGGAGAAGGTAGGCGCGGGTTACTGATTGTGGATGATCAGCCATGATCACAATGAATGGCGGTCCTGACTCGAAGGACCGAATGGCCTCCTCTTGCACTTGTTGTCTATGTTTCTATGAAGATCAACGGGGGGTCTCACTGTGCGTGCCCCGTGAGGTGCGGTGTGTGGGGCAGCCCACCCTGGGGCACGAGGGCTGAGGATGGGCCGGGGCGAGGGAGGGTGTGGCGGTTCATGGCAAAGATCCTACAGCGGAGCAAGATGGACCACTCCTGCTAAATGCAACGGGCTGACGTGTAGTACGCAACGGAGCGGAACGTGGGCCTTTTCTTCATCCATTTCAGTAACCGGACCCGACCCGACCCGCAGTGTAACCAGCGTTGTGGGGGAACAGTTTGTGTTAATAAATTCAAATTCTGAAAATGAGGAGATTTTTGCCAAATAACTTTTATTTTTACGAGGATGTTTCTGTAACCGGCTTCCGTCTCCGCACTAGTATCCTTGCTCCGCTACGGGATTTGGTGCGGAGACGGAAGCCGGTTACGGAAATGGGGCCGTAAATTACCCGTGAATCTGCCCGTGACCGTACCACGTCTTTTCCATCGAGTGGACTATCTTGCTCGCTGTAGGGTCTTTGCTTCACGGGACAAATGGAATAGAAGTAGCGGCAGCAAGGGCCTTAATGACCAGCCTCGGACGGTAAAACGGCCCCGCACCCTGGCGCCTGTTGCATGCCGTACGTATGTGGGCCGTTGTGTACATTCTGTAGTGGCCGGGGATGGTGCTTCTGTTCGCAGGGGGAGTCGTGCTGAGCTGTCGGGACTGTACCTTGGTACACGTGGCAATAAAGAGAACATTCGCCCCCACCATCTCATCCAATACCTCAGATCAATAACCCCATCCAACATAGACACCAAGAGCTGGAGTCCAGGGCAGTCACGGTGGGTAGAGCTGCTGCCTCACCGCGCCAGAGACCCGGGTTCCATCCTGACTGCGGGTGCTGTCTGTACGGAGTCTGCACGTTCTCCCCGTGACCGCGTGGGTTTTCACCGGGTGCTCCGGTTTCCTCCCACACTCCAAAGACGTGCAGGTTTGTAGACTAATTGTAAATAGTATCCCAGTGTGTGTAGGATAGTGTTAGTGTGTGGGGATCGCAGGTCGGCACGGACTCGGTGGGCCGAAGGGCCTCTATCTGTAAACTGAAACTCATCGGGTCAGGCAGCATCTGTGGAGAAAGGGAATAGGCGACGTTTCGGGTTGAGATCCTTCCTCAGACTGTCTCTTGGGCTGAACCCGTGGGGCGGTCACGGTGGGCAGCGGTAGTTGCTGCCTTACACCGCTGGTAACGCTGGAGGCCCGGGTTCCATCCCGACCACGGGTGCTGTCTGTACGGAGTTTGTACATTCTCCCCGTGACCCGCGTGGGTTTTCTCCGAGCATGTGCAGGTGTGTAGGGTAATTGGCTGGTGTAAATGTAAAATTGTGTGTAGGATAGTGTTAGTGTGCGGGGATCGCTGGTCGGCACGGACTCGGTGGGCCGAAGGGCCTGTTTCTACGCTGTATCTCTAACATAAACTAACCCCTTCTTTATCTCTCCACATCACTGGGTGTATCTCTCGTTTCCCTTGTCCCTACCCAGTCTGAACAAGGGCCTCGACCCAAAACATCACCCATTCCTCTCTCCAGCCATGCTGCCTGTCCCGCTGAGTTACTCCAGCATTTTGTGACTATCTATGGTGTGAACCAGCATCTGCAGTTCCTTCCAGCAAACACCTCCACCCAAAGCCCGTCTCGGCAAGTCTCAGCAACAGATGGAATCCAGCAGAGGGAGGTGGACAAGGTGCAGACAGACGGATTGGGAATGGATGAGAAAACTCCAGGAATATTTAATGCTGATGTGAAGGGATTAAAGATTGACAAACTAGAGAGGGTTAGACAAACATTCACAGGCTCCAGCTCACAGACCTGATGTTGATCAGTTTCAATGCACGGTGGCGCAGCGCTCGGGTTCCATCCTGACCACGAGTGCTGTCTGTACAGAGTTTGCACGTTCTCCCCGTGACCTGCGTGAGTTTTCTCCAGCTTGTCTGTACAGGTTTGTAGGTTAATTGGCTTTGGTGTAAGTGTAAATTGTCCCTTGTGTGTGTAGGATAGTGTTAGTGTGCGGGGACCGCTGGCTGGTGCCGGCTCGGTGGGCCGAAGGGCCTGTTTCCGCGCTGTAGCTCTAAACTAAACTAGATTAGAACGGTTTTGAGGGATTTTATTCTCCAGGTCCAAAATAAAGAACTATTTTGGGAGTTGATTTAATATCTGTGGGTCAGTCTTGAGCCAAGCCTGACTGAAGAAGGGTCTCGAACCGAAACGTCACCCCTTCCTTCTCCCCAGTGGTGCTGCCTGTCCTGCTGAGTTACTCCAGTACTCTGCATCTGTCTCCCTGCATCCAGGCCTATAGGGATCGCTCAAAACACAGCAGATAGATACAATGCAGGAGTAACTCAGCGGGTCAGGCAGCATCTGTGAGCTCCCTCGTCCCTTTACTACTCTGAAGCTGCAGAATGAGTGTTTAAAGGAAGGCAATGGTTGGCGAGGTGGTGAGAGTTGCGGCCTCACAACGCCAGAGGCAACGGTTCGATCCTCGCCTCGGGTGGTGTGTGTGTGTGTGTGTGTGTGTGTGTGTGTGTGTGTGTGTGTGTGTGTGTGTGTGTGTGTGTGTGTGTGTTTCTGTGTGTGTGTGTGTTGTGTGTGTGTGTGTGTGTGTGTGTGTGTTTCTGTGTGTGTGTGTGTGTGTGTGTGTGTGTGTGTGTGTGTGTTGTGTGTGTGTGTGGTATGTTTCTGTGTGTGTGTGTGTGTTGTGTGTGTGTGTGTGTGTATGTGTGTGTGTGTGTGTGTGTGTGTGTGTTGTGTGTGTGTGTGTGTGTGTGTGTGTGTGTGTGTCTGTGTGTGTTGTGTGCTGTGTGTGTGTGTCTGTGTGTGTGTTGTGTGTGTTTGTGTGTATGTTTCTGTGTGTGTGTGTGTGTGTGTGTGTGTGTGGTGTGTGTGTGTGTGTGTGTGTGTGTGTGTGTGTGTGTGTGTGTGTGTGTGTGTCTGTGTGTGTGTGTGTGTGTGTGTGTGTGTGTGTATGTTTCTGTGTGTGTGTGTGTGTGTGTGTGTGTGTGTGTGTGTGTGTGTGTGTGTGTGTGTGT
>CM069153.1:49618730-49628730 GCA_035221665.1 Okamejei kenojei | reverse complement strand
TGACTCAACTGCATCATTGATGCGGCTGGACGATCCGGCAGTGCCGACAGCAGACTGGACAGCACGTCCAAGTGTCTGATGGAGAATGGTAAAAGACGCAAAGCTGCGTGACGCCTTCAGCGACCCTGCAGGGCGGGGTCCCAGCCGCAGTTCACCTGGTCGAGATCGGACGGTTTAGCCCGATCTCGGATAGACTTTGTCTTCACGACGAAGGCCGTCACGGTGAGACACACTGACCTCACGCCAGTGTTCTTCTTCCGACCACTGCCTCCTTCAGGCTTCCTGTCATCTACGGGAGGACCGGGAAGGCAGGCAGAGGGACGTGGAAGTTAAACATGAAACTGTTGACCCCAGAGAATGTCGAGGAGCTAAAGAGGGACTACGCATGTTGGAGAACGGTGAGGCCCCTCTTTGACTCCCCCACACTCTGGTGGGAAGCAACCAAGGAGAACATTAAGAGGTTCTTCATAATTAAAGGGGTTCAGTAGAGCAAGACAGAGTCAGAGGGAATTGTGCCAACTCCAGACAGATTTGCAACAACTGCTCCTTCTGCAGTCGAGCGGGGTGGATTGTGAGGGAGGAACTTAGAGAGTTGAAGGACCGGCAAGCTCAGCTCTTCACCTCTGAATCCTCCAAAGATCATCTTCCGATCTAGGGTCAGCAGCCATGTGGATCAGAATGAGACGTGCTCACGTTTCTTCTTCCATAAGGTTCACAGGGGGAGCTCTGTGATGAACAGCCTTAGGGAGGAGGACGGCACGGTAGCATCCTCACAGACAGACAGCTGAGGATCTGCAAATCCTTTTACACAGATTTTGTATGACCAAAAGACCACAGACAGTACCTCCTCCCAGAACTTCCTGTCCTCAATCACGGAGGTCTTGGAGGACAGCAAGCGGGAGAGTCTAGACCAACCACTGACCCTAGAGGAGCTGACTGGCTCCATCCGTTCCTTTGACTCGAATAAAACTCCCGGAAGCGATGGCTTACCGGCCGAGTTGTATTCGGCTCTGTGGGACTGGATGGGCCCGGACCTGCTAGAAGTGTACAACGACATGCTTCTAGCTGGTAGCATGTCAGACTCCATGAGGAAGGGCAAATCATCACCCTAATCTACAAGCAGAAGGGGGAGATGAAGGACATAAAGAATTGGAGACCCATAACACACTTGAATGTAGACTACAAGATCCTGTCCAAGGCCATCGCCAACCCGGGTCAAGTCTGCTCTGGGACAGGTGATCAAAAGACAGATCAAACTGCTCTACACCAACATCCGTAGTGCAGTCCAAATCAAGGGTGGGAATCAGACAGTTTCCTGTAAGGTCTGGAGTCAGGCAGGGTTGCCCTCTCTCTCCTGTCTTGTTTGTCTGCTGTATTGAACCTTTTGCTGAATCCATCAGGAAGGATGCGAGCATAAGAGGAGTGACATTGCCAGGCAGTGGGGGCATTCAAGTAAAATGACCTCCCTGTACATGGACGATGTCGCTGTCTTCTGCTCGGATCCAGGGTCGGTTCGCAGACTGATTAGTATCTAGCGACCAGTTTGAGGTCGGCCACGGGAGCCAGGGTGAACCGCAGGAAGAGCGAGGCCATGCTCTTTGGCAACTGGCCTGACAGATCTTCCGTCCCCTTCACCATCAAGCCTGGACTTCTTGAAGGTGCTGGGGTATCTGGTTCGGGGGGGCTGAGGCATGTAACAAAAATTGGCTGGAGAGCGGATAGCCAGGTTGGGGAGGAAGCTGGAGCTGTGGAGGCAACGCTCCCTCTCCATAACGGGAAAGAATTTGGTCATCAGGTGTGAGGTGCTCTCGGGGCTGCTGTACTTGGCACAAGTGTGGCCTGTCCCTCCCTCATACGCCACAGGGATCACCCTGGGCCATCTTCCACTTCATCTGGGGGTCGAGGATGGAACCGGGTGCGACGGGTCACAATGTACAAGTCGGCAGACAACGGGGGTAAAAGCGTGCCCAACGTGGCCCTCATTCTGATGGCCACCTTCGTGTGTGGCTGCATCAGGCGGAGTGTAGAGCCAAGGCACGTGGGCACCAAGTGTCACTACCTGCTGAGGTTCTACCTGTCCCCGGTGTTGAGAAGGATGGGCCTGGCGCAGGTGCCACGCAATGTGCCAGTCAGCTGGACATTGCCGCCCCATCTGTCGTCCGGTGGAAGGGTTTCTTCCGGACCAACACCTTTGACCACATGTCCATCGGGCAGTGGTCAGCACAGAATGTCCTGCAGGCACTCAGGGAAAGGACTCTATGGACCTGGTGGCGTGGTTCCCTGAGCAGAACTGCCCATGCTTGTCTGGCAAAATGCCTCATCGCCAGAACTCACCAACAAGCACCAAGACCTGGCTTGGCTGGCGGTGAGGGGAGCCCTCCCAGTCAGATCCTTCCTGCACCGTCGGAACCTCACTGCCAGGCGCACGCTGCCCTCGGGACGGCTGCTATGGCGAGGAGACGGTTGCCCACCTCTTTACAGAGTGTGGGTTTGCTAAAAGAATCTGGAGAAAAATGCAAGGGTCCCTGGTACGCTTTATCCCAAACAGCTCCGTCACAGAGGACTCTGTGATTTACGGACTGTTCCCAGGGACAACACTCCGAGGCTGACATCGAGTGCTGCTGGAGGGTCATCAACTCGGTAAAAGACGCCCTTTGGTCTGCCCGAGCATTGTTCACCACCCAGCAGAGCGAGATGTCCGTCAGGGAATGTTGCTGACTGGCCCGCTGCAGACTGCAGGAGTACGTGCTGAGGGACGCACTGAAGCTCGGTGCAGCCAACGCCAAGGCTTTCGGTGGGGGGGAGGGCCACAGTCTAAGGTCCTTCCGCTGCTGGACATGGGGGGCACGGTATGGTGGAGACGCCCCTCAATATAAGGGAAGGTATCCCACGCCATTGTGGCACGAGTGGGGGACTGATTTGTGGAAATTTGGGAAAAAGAAATGTCTAAACTGTATTGATCTATTGTACAGCCTCCGAAAATGTCAGATGGATTTTCCGCAAGGTTCATGTATTGTACATATTTATCACTTGAATAAAGTATATTTTGAAATATTTAAAAAAAAAGCAACAAACCTCGGTACACGTGACAATAAACTGAGCTCAACTCAAACCAAGGTGGCGTTGTTGCGGTTCTGGTCACCCCATTACAGGTGGCTTTAGAGGGGTGCAGAAGTGGTTTACCCGAATGCTGCCCGGATCAGAGGGCATTGGCTACGGGGAGAGGTTGGATTATTTTCTCTGGATCGTCAGAGGCTAAGGGGAGACCTGATAGAAGGTTATAAAATGATCAGAGACAAAGATAGGGTAGACAGTCACAACCTTCCCCTCCCCCTGGGGGTGTGGGGCTGGGGGTTGTGGGGTTGGGGGAGGCGTGGGGCTGGGGTGTGGGGCGTGGGCGTGTTTATACAAGGTCCTGGGGGCGTGGGGCTGGGGGCGGGGGGGCGTGGGGCTGGGGGCGTGGGGCTGGGGGAGTGAGCTGGGGGAGTTGAGCTGGGGACATGGGGCTGGGGGCGTGGGGCTGGGGCTGGGGGCGTGGGGCGTGGGGCTGAGGCTGGGGGCGTGGGGCTGGGGGCGTGAGCTGGGGGCGTGGGGGCTGGGGCTGGGGGCGTGGGGCTGGGGCTGGGGGCTTGGGGCTGAGGCTTGTGAGCTGGGGCGTGAGCTGCGGGTGTGGGCTGGGGGCATGGGGCTGGGGGCGTGGGGCTGGGGGCGTGAGCTGGGGGTTGTGGGGCTGGGGGCGTGGGGCTGGGGGCGTGAGCTGGGGGCGTGGGGGCTGGGGGCCGTGAGCTGGGGGCGTGGGGCTGGGGCATGGGGCTGAGGCTGGGGGGTGTGGGGCTGGGGGCGTTGAGCTGGGGGTGTGGGGCTGGGGGCGTGAGCTGGGGGTGTGGGGCTGGGGGGGTTTTAAGAGGTGAGTCGGCGTGAGCTGGGGGTTATAGGGCGCTGAAGAGGGTCAAGGAGCAGGCTGGGCTTTGTACACTCTGGCGTTTAGAAGGATGAGAGGGGATCTCATTGAAACATATAAGATTGTTATGGGCTTGGACCACTAGAGGCAGGAAACATGTTCCCGATGTTGGGGGAGTCCAGAACCAGGGGCCACAGTTTAAGAATAAGGAGTAAGCCATTTAGAAGGAGACGAGGGGAAACACTTTTTCTCACAGAGAGTGGTGAGTCTGTGGAATTCTCTGCCTCAGAGGGCGGTGGAGGCCGGTTCTCTGGATGCTTTCAAGAGAGAGCTAGATAGGGCTCTTAAAGATAGCGGAGTCAGGGGATATGGGGAGAAGGCAGGATCGGGGTACGGAGGAGGGTGAATTGGGAAATTGGAGATGATCAGCCATGATCACATTGAATGGCGGTGCTGGCTCGAAGGGCCGAATGGCCTCCTCCTGCACCTACTGTCTATTGTCTGTTACTGTAATCTTCCTCGCTGCAGTCCCAGGGAACCCACTGCTCTGCGCACCTCCCACCCATGCCCGGAATCTCCCATCGCACAGCCTTCCCTCAACATTGGGGGGCTTGGTATCAGACAGGCTGGTCTGTTCCCCTCCCTTCCACCCACATCCCCCCTCGGCTTTATATTTCACTCCCCTTCTCTCCGTATCCGACACCCTTCTGTCTCCAGGATCGGAAGGAACTGCAGATGCCGGTTTATACTGAAGCTGGAGTAACTCAGCGGGTCAGGCAGCATCTCTGGAGAGAAGGAATGGGTGACGTTTTAGGTCTGAAGAAGGGTCTCAACCCGAAACGTCACCTATTCCTTCTCCCCAGAGATGCTGCCTGGCCCGCTGAGTTACTCCGGCACTTTGTGACTATCTTCGATGTAAACCAGCATCTGCAGTTCCTTCCCACATATACCCACATGGATGTGCACATGGACACACACACACACACGTACACACACACTTATACACACGCACGTACACGCACACATATACACACACGTACACACACACACGTAAACACAGACAGACAGAGAGAGAGACCACAGGCCAGGAGCCCGCAGGCTTCATTGCAAGGAAGAAGTCTTCATTCTGGATAAGTTATAGCATTATAAAGGTATAATTTAATACAGGAAACGTCTTAAGGGAACAAAGTGAACAGAAAGGACAAAACATAAATCTGATTAAGAGTTTGCTATTGGAGTTCTTCAGTTTAATGTGTGATTTGATTCTGGGAGCCAGTCGCAGAGTCGCCCGCACCCAGTGTGGTGTGTGGAGACGATCACCTCAGACGTAAAATACCCAATAACTTGGCCTCCGCAGCCGCCATTAAACTGTAGAAATACAGCGCAGAAACAGGCCCTTTGGCCCACCGAGCCTGTGCCGACCAGCGACCCCCCACACACTAGCACTACCCTACACACACCAGGGACAATTCACAATTTTTACCGAAGCCAATTATAACAGACAAACCTGCACGTCTTTGGAGTGCGGGAGGAAACCGGAGCACCCGGAGAAAACCCACGCGGTCACGGGGAGAGAGAACGTACAAACTCCGTACAGACAGCACCCGAGGTCAGGATGGAACCCGGGTCTCTGGCGCTGCTCCCTTGCCACCACCCACTGTAGCAACAAATTCATCGAAACATAGAAAATAGGAGGAGGCCAGCACCGCCATTCACTGTGATCCTGGCTGATCATCCACAATCCCGCCTTCTGCCTTTCTCCCCATACCCCCTGACTCCGTTAGCCCCAAGAACTAAATCTACCTCTCTCTCTCACCACTCTCTCGAAAACACCCAGTGAATTGGCCTCCACCACCTTCTGTGCCAGAGAATTCCACAGATTCTCAACTCTCTGGGTGAAAATGTTTTTCCTCATCCCAGTCCTAAATGGGCTTCCCCCTTATTCTTAAACTGTGACCCCAGGTTCTGGACTCTCCCCCCCCCCCCCCCCCCCCACCTCCCTCCCCCCTCAACATGTGGAATTTTTTTCTTGCATCTAGCCTGTCCAATCCCTTAAGTATTGTATATGTTTCTATAAGATCCCCTCTCATCCTAAATTCCAGTGAATACAAGCCCAGCCGACCCACAGATTGATCGGCTCTGGCTGTGGAAGAGCCTCCTCTATCGTAGAGGTCGGTGGCTTAACACACTTGGACAGCATCTGTGGCATCGCTTGCCTGCAGAGGGGCCAGAGGCTAAAGCCTAATTGATTCAGCCCCCCAGCTCCATGGGAGAGAGGGCCAGAGAGGCAGAAATAATGGCAATCATTCCATGCGAATGCACGCAAGCTGCTTGTTTCACTGCACTCCTAACTTGAGAACGAGAGAGGTTTACGGAGGGGGTGGGGGGGTGGAGGATTAATAGAACCCAGGGGTAAACAGGCCAAAAGGAGGTGGGTAAGGAACCCAGTTGCTGGAGGAGGTAGTTCAGGCGGGGACTTCTCACAACTATCCACCAGATTTGACCCCTGGGCATGGCGGACTGTCATAATGAGGAAAGATTAAAAAGACTAGGCTTGAATTCATGAGTCGAAAGGATGAGGGGGGGGATCTTAATAGACACATATAAAAATAAAACAGGACTGGCCAAGCAAGATGCAGAAAAATGTTTCACCAAGTTTGGGCGAGTCCAGAACCAGGTCCAGTCTTCGAATAAAGGGGAAGTGTCATTTAAGACTGAGGTGTGAAAAAGAGAGTTGTGAAATTTGTGAATTCCCTGCTACACAGGGCGAGTGGAAGGCTGAATCACTGGAATGGATTTAAGGAGTTAGAGAGAGCTCTAGGGCTGGTGGAGTCAAGGATATGGTGAGAAAGGCAGGCCCGGGTTAATGATTGGGATGAATCTCCATGAATAGCGGTGCAGTCTACAAAGGGCCAATGGCCTCCTCCATCACCTATTTTCTGTCTATTTAAACTTATGGGAAACATTTGGACAGCGATGAGGACAGGTATGGAGGATATGGTGCCCGCAATGCAAGCAGGTGGGACTGTGTAGATGGCCGCGGCAAGTTGGGCCAAGCCTTCTTCGTCTGACCTCATCCGGCCTCAACAGAATCACGAGGAAGTTAGAATCTTGATGGCGCCTTAAAACGACACGCTGAGATGCATATTTAAAGGAACTGCAGAAGCTGGAACAATCGAAGGGGACAAAATGCTGAGAAACTCAGCGGGTTGAGGCGGTCCCCGAAATGTCCTTCGCTCCATAAGTGCTGCACCCCTTAGTTCCTGCAGCAATTTGTCCTGCACACTTTCATCATGCTATCTCTTGGTTAAAATGGTGCATTACATGGTCTCATAATCCCTCTTAGTTATCGTATCGTGAGTTACATGCAAGTGAAATGCTTCCTTTGCCGACAGTATCAGCACAGTATTGGCCAACAAAGACCAGCACTAATCTACCACTACCAGTGGACTGGAATAAGAACAAATCACCACTGCTTCTCCCTCCACTGACGCTGCCTGGTCCGCGAGATACTGCAGCACTCTGTGTTGATTTTAAAGGTCAATGTCACAGTTTTGTGCCATTCCCGAGGTCGAGTCCCAGTCCGTGTGCAGTGTCTCCTGGAGTGGGGCCTGATTCAGGCGAGCCCCAGGCTGCAGCCGGGCCTCCATCCGTCGCCTCCGTCCAGTGATGCCTGGTCCCTCTCCTCTCTCCCCGCCACCCATCGTGGCCCCAGGGAAGGGTGCATCCCACAGCCGACCTCGATCCTGAGACCCGAGACCCCGGTTCGATCCTGACCACGCTGCTGTCTATACGGAGTTTGTACGTTCTCACTGTGACCGCGTGGGTTTTCTCTGGTTGCTCCGGTTTCTTCCCACACTCCAATAACGTGCGGGTTTGTAGGTTAAGTGGCTTTGCTACAATTGTAGATTGCCCCCAGTGTGTATAGGATAGTGCCAGTGTGCGGGATCGCTGGTCGGCACAGACTCGGTGGGCCGAAGGGCCTGTTTCTGCTGTACACCTAAACTAAACCGTCAGAAAATAAACCTGCTGGAAACGTTGCTACTTTAACACTGTCTTTATTGCAAAATATATTGTTTACTTTAGTTTAGATATTCCTATTTGATATTCGATACTGAATGTCTGCTAGTGTGGAGCTCACAAACATTTTTTGCAATGAATTAGTTTTGTGTTTAATCTTGATCTTGAGCTCGGAATGAGATGAGTCTGTGGTCTCTGGGTGACCGCTCACTGCCCGGCCCACTGTCCCCACACCCCCCTCACTGGCACCAACCCAGCGCAGGCGTGGGGCCCACAGCACCCTCAGCTCCCACCCCCACCCAGGGGTGCCCTCACGGGGACCCACGGCAGACTGGGGCCCGGTCTCCATGCAGACGGTAAAACACACAGCATTGGATCAGAGGATGAGAATTGGAGAGAGAGAGAGGGGAGATGAGAGGGGTCCTGAGGTCAAGTCCAGTGTAATGATCAGCATGTAAGATAATAAGGGGGGGGGTAGCTGGGGGACCCGGGGCGGAGCGAGTGTGAGGGTGTGGGGGAAAGAGTCGAGGGCGTGGGGGGGGGGGGGTCCCGGGGCAGAGGCGAGCCGTGTGGGGATGTTCCCGAGGGCGTGAGTCCGGCTGAGGCGAGAGAGTGGGGGTGGTGGAAGAGACGAGGGCCTTGGGGAGGGGGGTCCCATGGCTCAGGCCGAGTGTGGGGGTGGGGGGGAAGAGTCGCGGGCGTGGGGGGGGGGGTCCCGCTGCTGAGGCGAGTGTGGGGGATGGTCGAGGGCGTGAGTACCCGGGCTGAGGCGAGTGTGGGGGTGTGGGGGGAAGAGTCGAGGGGGGGGGCGGGTGGGGGGGATCCCGGGGTTCAGCCTGTCAAGAGGCCGAAGTGGTGTCGGAGCAGCTCCGCGGAAAGACTAAGGGAGGAACGTGTGGTGAACCAGCGGATGTCCAGCCGGAACAAAGCCCTGTGTGGAGAGAGGGGGTTAGAGACTTGCACACACACCTCCTTCCTAACGCACCCCCCAACTGAACCCCCCCTCCCCACCCCAGCCCACCCCACCCCTCCCCTTCCCAGCCCAACCCCTCCCCACCCCACCCACCTCCCCTCCCCACCAATTCTCCGTAAAACCCCTCCCCTCCCCCACCCAACCCCAGATCATCTGTAGACCGACCCCTGACCCCAGGGGTATGTGTGAGACCTACCCTCACCTTGTAGAAGCCCATGGTCCCAGACGAGCCCGTCTCCTGCCTACAGTTGCCACACTCCCTGGTGGGGGGGGGGTGGGGGGAGAGAGATCACAAACTACACAGACAACCCCACCCCTCCTCCCCCCACACACATTTTAATTTTGCTCTTTGTCCAACACGGACTAAGGGCCGAAGGTCAGCGTCCTTCCCACGGGCTGTGGCGGCACGGTTGACGGGGGGGTGTGAGGGGGGAGCGGTGAGGGGGAGAGTTAGGGGGGAGAGGGCGGGGTGGGAGAGGAGGGCCGGGGGGGGGAGGGAGTGCGGGGGGGTGAGAGGGGGCGGGGGGGTGGGTAGAGGCGGGGGGGGGAGAGGTGAGGGGGTGTGAGGCGGGGGGAGAGGCGGGGGGGAGATAGGCGGGGGGGGATAGGCGTGGCGGGGGTGGAGAGGGCGCGGGGGGATAGGCGAGGGGGGAAGAGGCGGGGGGGTGGAGAGGCTGGGGGGAGAGGCGGGGGGGGGAGAGGTGTGGTGGGAGAGGAGCGGGGGTGGTGGAAGGTGAGGAGGGGGGATTGGGGAGAGGGGGGGAGATTTGAGGGGGGAGGAATGTGAGAGGGGTGGAGGGGCTAGGGTGGAGATGGCGAAGGAGAGAAGAGGGGGGGGGGGGGGGGAAGAAAAGGCGAGGGGGGTAAGAAAAAAGGGTGAGGGGGTGGTGGGAGAAGTTGAGGAGCGGGGGATAAGAGGGAGAAAAGAAAACACCTGTATAGAGGGTAAAATTGTGTGAGTAGCGTTGGGTCTGGAGTGCGTCTTATCGTGTGGATCCGCGGATCGACCGACCCCGCAAGGCTCACCCCCTCCCAACCTACCTAGCTACCGTAGCTTTATTCTAATTTCCTCTACCCGCTTTGATCTTTTCTTCTACTTAATCTTA
>CM069153.1:49507680-49618230 GCA_035221665.1 Okamejei kenojei | reverse complement strand
TGCCTGAGGCACGAGCTGCTTTGCCTGTCGTAGCAGGACATCTTGGGGGGGGGGGTGAGAGAGGGGGTTCAGTCACTGTACACCCCGCACTCACCCAGACCCCCTCGCGGGACCCCACACGCCCCCCCCGCCCGGGTGCCAGGCCCATACAGGCCCCAGACATCCCCCCGATCCCCCACCCGCGCCAGACCCTCCCCCCACCCCCCCGATCCCCCCACCCGCGCCAGCACCCCTCCCCCCACACCCCCCCGAGATGGCGCACCCCCCCCACCCACGCCAGACCCTCCCCCCACCCCCCCGATCCTCCCCCCCACCCACCGAATTCCCCCCCCACCCGCGCCAGACCCCCCCCCACCCCCCCGATCCTCCCCCCCACCCCCCCGATCCCCCCCCACGCGCCAGACCCTCCCCCCCCCCCCCCGATCCTACCTGCCCAATGGTGAACGAGCGTCCCCCCGATCTTGACGCCATCGTAGGGTGCCCCCGAGAACAGCTCCTCACTCCCTCTGGGGGGGGGGACATGGGTAGTGACGCGCCCAGTGACCCCCCCTCAAACTCCCCTCCCTACCCCCTCCCATCCCCTCCCCCACACTCCGCAACCTCCAACCCCTCCCGCCAGACCCCAGCCGGGGAGAGAGAGATCACCCAGGCGAGTTCATAAGTGATAGGAGCAGAGTTAGGCCATTCGGCCCATCCCAGGGCTGCTGCTTCACACCAGCCGGTCCCATGGAGTGTGTCTGCCACCCAGTGGTGTCCGATGTCACTGCAGTCTCATTCAGCGGCAGCTCACTCCTGCCGCCCAGTGGTCTCCAGGCTTATTGCAGCTTCAGCCACTGCCTATAGCTCACACCTGCCTCCCAGAGGTGTCCGGTGTAACTGCAGCCACTGGCGGTGGCTCAAGGGTGGGGACCCTTCCTCAGTCCAGTCCCTGCCCCCCGGTCACCCAGCAATGCTCCCCCGGACACAGAGAGGGAACAGGGTCCCCACCCCCCACCCTTCAGCCTCGCCCGCTGACCCCCGGAGAGTGGGGGGTGGGAGAAACGCAGCACGGTGGCGCAGAGCTAGAGTTGCTGCCGCACAGCACCACAGACCCAGGTTCGATCCCGACTACGGGTGCTGTCTGTACGGAGTTTGTACGTTCTCCCCGTGACCTGCGTGGGTTTTCTCCGGGGGCCCTGGTTTCCTCCCACACTCCAAAGACGTGCAGGTTAGCAGCTTAATTGGTTTCGGTATAAAATGTCCCTAATGTGTGTAGAAACGTGTTAATGTGCGGGGAGCGCTGGTCGGCGCGGACCCGTTGGGTCCAGGGGCCTGTATCTCTATATTTGTGACTCACCTTCCCTGAACACTCTGTAAATCCCGTCCAATGCGTGCTTGTAGCTGTTGGTGAAAGGAGGGGAGAGGAGTTGAGAGGGGGTGAGAGGAGGGAAGAGGAGAGGAGAGATGGAGGAGGAGGGGAGGAGGAGAGGGGGAGGGGGGAACACATGTGGACCCTGCCCCGAGACCCCTCTGCCCTCCTGCTTCATCACTCCCCCTCCCCAAACACCGCTCTATCCCCCGCAGCAGGGGAGGGAAGCGGAGGGACGGCCTTTCCATCGGGCGGGCGGGGATAGCACGGGGTGGATGGGCCGAAAGGCGGAGACACTCACTTCCTACGCAGCTTTGGCGGCAACTTCACATCGTTCTGCATCCTGGGGAGCAAAGGGCAGAGGTCAGAGGGCACCGCATGGGTGGGGGGCTCACGAAGCGAGTGGGGGGGGGGGGGGGAGCAAAGGGAGGGGGAGGGTTTTGATGTGGGGGGGGGGAGACAGGAGGAGGGGGGGAGACTGACCTGACGTTGACCATGTCGGCCGGTGTACCCACGAACCCCCCGGTGAACCCTGCGGGCAGACACAGCCGTTACCACGGTGACCGGGAACCCCCCCCCCCCCCCCGCCCACCAAACACAAGGGGGGTGAGAGAGGGGGAGCAGGGGGGAGAATTCATGGAGAGAGGGAGACAGACACACAGTGGGGGGGGGGGGAGGAGGTATCTTAGAATCATGGAAAATAAGTGGAGTAGGCCATTCAGCCCTTCGAGCCTGCGCCTCCGCTCTGCTTGTCACGGCCATTCAACATTAAACGAGGAAAAGATGGAACGTTTTTAAACTGACGGGTCCAGCCGTGTTTGGTTGTACCGATTAGAACAGAATTAGGCCGTTCGGCCCTTCGAGTCTACTCCGCCAATAGACAATAGATGCAGGAGTAGGCCATTCGGCCCTTCGAGCCTGCACCGCCATTCAATATGTTCATGGCTGATCATCCAACTCAGTATCCTGTACCTGCCTTCTCTCCATACCCCTGATCCCTTTAGCCACAAGGGCCACATCTAACTCCCTCTTAAATATGGCCAATGAACTGGCCTCAACTACCTTCTGTGGCAGAGAATTCCACAGATTCACCACTCTGTCTAAAAGACTTCCCCCTTATCCTTAAACTGTGACCCCTTGTCCTGGACTTCCCCAACATCGGGAACAATCTTCCTGCATCTAGCCTGTCCAACCCATTAAGAATTTTGTAAGTATCTATAAGATCCCCCCTCAATCTCCTAAATTCCAGCGAGTACAAGCCGAGTCTATCCAGTCTTTCTTCATATGGAAGTCCTGCCATCCCAGGAATCAGTCTGGTGAACCTTCTCTGTACTCCCTCTATGGCAAGAATGTCTTTCCTCAGATTAGGAGACCAAAACTGTATGCAATACTCCAGGTGTGGCCTCACCAAGACCCTGTACAACTGCAGTAGAACCTCCTGCTCATGTAACTCAAATCCTTTTGCTATGAATGCCAACATACCATTCGCTTTCTTCACAGCCTGCTGCACCTGCATGCCTACTTTCAATGACTGGTGTACCATGACACCCAGGTCTCGCTGCTTCTCCCCTTTTCCTAATCGGCCACCATTCAGATAATAGTCTACCCTCCTGTTTTTGCCACCAAAGTGGATAACCTCACATTTATCCACATTATACTGCATCTGCCATGCATTTGCCCACTCACCCAGCCTATCCAAGTCAACCTGCAGCCTCCTAGCATCCTCCTCACAGCTAACACTGCCCCCCAGCTTCGTGTCATCCGCAAACTTGGAGATGTTGCATTCAATTCCCTCATCCAGATTAATTTGGATTAATCAGATTAATCCAGTTGCATTCAATTCCCTCATCCCTCACCCAGGTGGGGGGGGGGGGGGGGGGGGGGGGGGTTGAGTGGCGAGGGGTGGGGAAGGGGAGGGGGATGGGGAGGGGGAAGGAGGGAGGGAGGGGAGCGACCCACCTCCGAACGCCGCCAGCAGAACCTTCTGGTAGAAGGGGAGGGGGCAGTTGGTGTCGCCCGCGATGTGGTCCCTCACTGTCTCGTAGATGGCGAAGCGAGTCAGAGAGTAGGTCATCTGCCGGGGGGGGGGGGGGGGGGGGGGTTAGCGGAGTTACACCCTCATCCCAGACACCCCTCAGCACCGCTGCCCCTCCCTCCACCCCATCCCCTCCTCCATCTCAGACCCCACCAAACCTCACTACCCCCTCCTCTCCAACCTTCTACACAGTCCCCCTCCACCCCCACCCTCTACACCCTCCGTCCCCCCTCCCCCCTCCCCCCTACCTGTCTGCAGAGTGAGGCGCTGAGGCCGTTGTAGAGGGCGAGGGGCCCATCGTTCCGGACCACCTGCAGGGCCATCCCCGTCATGCCCATCCGCACCTCCTGCTGAGTCTGCAGGTGAACCGGGGGGGGGGGGTGGGGGGGGAACCAGAGAGGGGGGGGTCAGAATACAGCACGATCCCATGGCCAGAGGGGGCTGTCGGGGGGGGGGGGGGGGAGATCGTTGCCAGAACCACCGCTAGGGCACTGTGTGGTGGAGCAGCGGTGGAGGTGCTGCCTCACAGCTGCTGCCGGAGACCCGGGTTCGATCCCGACTACGGGCGTTGTCTGTACGGAGTTTGCACCAGAGTTCTCCCTGTGACCGCGTGGGTTTTCTCCGGGTGCTCCGGTTTTCTCCGGCCTCCGTAGACGTGCAGGTTTGTAGGTTAGTTGGCTTTGGTAAAATTGTGAATTGTCCCTAGTGTGTGTAGGACAGTGTTGGTGTGCGTGGGGATCGATTGTCAGAACAGACTCGATGGGCTGAAGGGCCTGTGTGTGTAGGACAGTGTTGGTGTGCGTGGGGATCGATTGTCAGAACAGACTCGATGGGCTGAAGGGCCTGTGTGTGTAGGACAGTGTTGGTGTGCGTGGGGATCGATTGCCAGAACAGACTCGATGGGCTGAAGGGCCTGTTTTCATGCTGTATCTATTAGTCCCTACCTCAACTACCTCCTCTGGCAGCTCGTTCCACCACCGTCTGCTTTAAGCATGTATGGTCTTTCCGCTGACTGGACAGCTCGCAACAAAGCTTTTCCGTGACAATAAACTCCTCATCTCTATAAAGAAGTTGCCCCTGGCGATCCTATTACATTTTCCCCCCTATCACCTGAATCCTGTGTCACCTGTTTATGGCTCCCCCATGAATTAGTGCCGCACATCTTAGAGCAGAATTAGGCCATTCGGCCCATCAAGTCTACTCCGCCATTCAATCATGGCTGATCTATCTCTCCCTCCTAACCCCATTCTCCTGCCTTCTCCCCATGACCTCTGACATCCGTACTAATCAAGAATCTATCTATCTCTGCCTCAAAAACATCCACTGACGGCCTCACAGCCGTCTGTGGCAAAGAATTCCACAGATTCACCACCCTCTGACTAAAGAAATTCCTCATCTCCTTCCTAAAATGATGTAATTTCATTCTGAGGCTGTGGCCTCTGGTGCTAGGCTGTCCCACTAGTGGAAACATCCTCTCCACACCCAGGCCGCCCACTATTCTGTACGTTCCAAGTCTGCGTGTTTGCTGCCTGCTGACTGGAACAATGAGGCATTGTACCGATCGCAGAGTCCTTGTTCACAGGCAGGCCGTGTCAGCGCTGCCCCCACTATCTGCCGATCTCGCCCCGTGTGTTTACACCACTTTGCCCGCAGGGCTGTGAGCCAGTTGCTGGATCGCTGCCCACTGGTCTGCGCCGGTCTAGGCCGCATTTAAAGTGGCGATCTCCAACACCACTTGCCCCAAAATGCCCCTCCTGTGTCTGTGCTTCACGAGCTGCCAGACAACCTCTCGCCCACTATTCAGCCCCCCCCCGGTCCTCAGCAACACACTCTAAGCTGCACGGTGGCGCAGCCCCACAGACCCCGGGTTGATCCTGATCATGGTTTGTACGGAGTTCGTTCCTTCTCCCCGTGACCCGCGTGGGTTTTCTCCGGGTGCTCCAGCTTCCTCCCACACTCCAAAGACGCACAGGTTTGTAGGTCGATTGGCTTCAGTAAGTTGTAAAATTGTCCCTAGTGGGTAATGATCGTGGTCGGTGTGGACCCGGTGGCTGAGAGGGCCCGTTCCAACGCTCTGCTGCTGCTCAGCACGCAGCAACAATATATTTTCACTCTTGCTCGTACAAGTAACAATAAACTCACACTAAAGGAGGAAGGAGGGAGTGGGAACTGCTCCTTGAGACAAGTGCAGCCAGCCCTATTTCCATAACTAAACCTACACTAAAACTACTTGGAGTTGTACAAGTAATGAGGGAGAATAATTTGCAGGACTAGGGCAGTCAGATTAGCGGGATAACTGACAGCAGTGGGTTGCAGCGTAGTTTAGTTGAGAGATACAGCGCGGAAACAGGCTCTCCCTCACACACTCTCTACACACTCTCCACTCTACACACACACTCTCTCACACACTCTCCCATCCACACTCTCTCACTCTCCACTCACACACCTCTCCACACACACACACTCCACACTACACACACTCTCCCACACACACACTCTCCCACACACACACTCTCCCACACACACACTCTCCCACACACACACTCTCCCACACACACACACACACACACACACACACTCTCCCCACACACACACTCTCCCACACACACACTCTCCCACACACACTCCCACACACACTCTCTCCACACACACCACTCTCTCCACCACACACTCTCTCACACACTCCACACACACACACTCCCACACACACTCTCTCCACACACACACACTCTCACCACACACACTCTCCACACACACACTCTCCCACACACACTCTCCCCACACACACACTCTCCACACTCCCACACACACTCTCCCACACACACACTCTCTCCCACACACACACACTCTCTCCACACACACACACTCCCACACACACTCCCACCACTCAACACTCCCCCACACACACACACTCTCCCACACACACACTCCTCCCACACACACTCTCTCCCACACACACACTCTCCCACACACACTCTCTCCCACACACACACACTCCACCACACACACACTACTCCCACACACACACCTCTCCCACACACACACTCTCCACACACACTCTCTCCCCACACACACTCTCTTCCACACACACTCCCACACCACTCCACACACTCTCCACACACACACACTCTCCCACACACACTCTCTCCCAAACACACACACACCTCTCTCCCACACACACTCTCTCCCACACACTCTCCCACACCACACACACTCTCTCCCCCACACACACTCTCCCTCCCCACACACACTCTCTCCCCCACACACACTCTCTCCCACACACACTCTCTCCCCACACACGCTCCTCCACACACACACACACTCTCTCCCACACACACGCTCTCTCCCACACACACTCTTCCACACACTCTCTCCCCACACACACACTCTCCACAACACACTCTCCCCCATTCTCCCACACACTCTCTCCCACCACACACACTCCCACACACTCTCCACACACACACTCTCACACCACACACTCCACTCTCCACACACACTCTCTCCCACACACACACTCTCTCCCACACACACACTCTCTCCCACACACTCTCTCCCACACACACTCTCTCCCACACACACACTCTCCCACACACACTCTCTCCACACACACACTCTCCCACACACACACACTCTCCCCACACACACACTCTCCCCACACACACTCTCTCCCACCACACACACACTCTCCCACACACACACACTCTCCCACACACACACACACTCTCCCACACACACACACTCTCCCACACACACACTCTCTCCACACACACACTCTCTCCACACACACACACTCTCCCACACACACTCTCCCACACACACTCTCCCACACACACACTCTCTCTCCCCACACACACACTCTCCCACACACACACTCTCCCACACACACACTCTCCCACACACACTGGACAGTTTACAGAAGACTACATTAACCTACAAATTAACCTACAAACCTGCACGTCTGAAGTGTGGGAGGAAACCGGAGCACCCGGAGAAAACCCACGCGGGTTATGGGGAGAATGAGGGGGGACCTCATTGAAACTTACAGATTAATGAAAGGCATGTAGAGGGGATGTTTCCACTGCTGGGAGAGTCTAGGACCAGAGGGCACAGCCTCAGAATGAAGGGTGTTCATTTAGAAAGGAGGTGAGGAGGAACTTCTTTAGTCAGAGGGTGGTGAATCTGTGGAACTCATTGCCACAGAGGGCTGTGGAGGCCAAGTCAGTGGATATTTTTAAGGCAGAGATAGACAAATTCTTGATTAGAACAGGTGTCAAGGGTTATGGGGAGAAGGCAGGAAAATGGGATTAGGAGGCAGAGATCAGCAATGATTGAATGGCGGAGTGGGCTAGATGGGCCGAATGGCCTAATTCTCCTCCTATAACATGAACTTGTGATACATGTGACAAAAACTAAACCTTAAACTAAATTAAGGCTAACTAAACTAAAACATCAAACTAAAACACTTGTAGTTGGGCAAGTCACTGATGGACGGCTCTGCAGGACTGGGGCAGCAGAATGACAATAGACAATAGACAATAGGTGCAGGAGGAGGCCATTCAGCCCTTCGAGTCAGCACCGCCATTCAATGTGATCATGGCTGATCATCCACAACCAGTACCCCGTTCCTGCCTTCTCCCCATATCCCCTGACTCCGCAATCTTTAAGAGCCCCATCTAGCTCTCTCTTGAAAGCATCCAGAGAACCGGCCTCCACCGCCCTCTGAGGCAGAGAATTCCACAGACTCACCACTCTCTGTGAGAAAATGTGTTTCCTCGTCTCTGTTCTAAATGGCTTACCCCTTATTCTAAAACTGTGGCCCCTGGTTCTGGACTCCCCCAACATAGAAACATAGAAATTAGGTGCAGGAGTAGGCCATTCAGCCCTTCGAGCCTGCACCACCATTCAATATGATCATGGCTGATCATCCAACTCAGTATCCCGTACCTGCCTTCTCTCCATACCCTCTGATCCCCTTAGCCACAAGGGCCACATCCAACTCACTCTTAAATATAGCCAATGAACTGGCCTCAACTACCCTCTGTGGCAGAGAGTTCCAGAGACTCACCACTCTCTGTGTGAAAAAAGTCTTTCTCATCTCGGTCTTAAAGGATTTCCCCCTTATCCTTAAGCTGTGACCCCTTGTCCTGGACTTCCCCAACATCGGGAACAATCTTCCTGCATCTAGCCTGTCCAACCCCTTAAGAATTTTGTAAGTTTGTAAACATCGGGAACATGTTTCCTGCCTCTACCGTGTCCAAACCCTTAATGAACGTATTTGTTTTAATAAAATCCCCTCTAATCCTTCTAAACTCCAGAGTGTACAAGCCCAGCTGCTCCATTCTCTCAGCATATGACAGTCCCGCCATCCCGGGAATTAACCTTGTAAACCTACACTGCACTCCCTCAATAGCAAGAATGTCCTTCCTCAAATTAGGCGACCAAAACTGCACGCAATACTCCAGGTGTGGTCTCACTAGGGCCCTGTACAACTGCAGAAGGACCTCTTTGCTCCTATACTCGGCTCCTCTTGTTAATAAGGCCAACATACCATTAGCTTTCTTCATGCCTGCTGTACCTGCATGCTTACTTTCATTAGTTGATGATAAAGGACCCCCCCAGAGTGAAGCTGGATAACTCATGGAGTGGTTAGGGGCAGAGGTGTTGGCGTTCGGTGCTGCCGGGGGCATTCGCCCATCTCGGTGGAGATTGTGAAACTGCTGCCGATATCTGGCAAAGCGGTTAATGGCAAACTGCTGGAGCAGAGGATGGGACTTTGACACACTCCTCGCGCTGGCTGTACACAAATTAACCAGCCGCGGTTAATGTTTAGACAGAGCTCCAACCCCCGCCCATCACCAACGGCTAATCACACCGACCAGTGCCACCGATTGATCAACTCCCCACCCCTCCCTAATCAGCTCTCCAGAGATGCTGCCAGGCCCGCTGAGTTACTCCAGCATTTTGCGTCTATCTTCGGTGACGTTTCAGGTCGAGACTGAAGAAGGGTCTCGACCCGAAACGTCGCCTATTCCTTCGCTCCAGAGATGCTGCCTGTCCGCTGAGTTTCTCCAGCATTTTTGTCTACCAGGATTAGCATATGATGAGCGTTCGACAGCACTGGGTCTGTACTCGCTGGAGTTTAGAAGATTGAGGGGTGACCCTCATTGAAACGTACTGAATAATGAAAGGCAAAGATAGAGTGGATGTGGAGAGGATGTTTCCACTGGTGGGAGAGTCTAGGACTAGAGGTCGCAGCCTCAGAATTAAAGGCGGTTTTTATTAGAAAGGTGAGGAGGAACTTCTTTAGTCAGAGGGTAGTTACCTGTGGAACTCATTGCCACAGACGGCTGTGGAGGCAAAGTCTGGATATTTTTATGGCAGAGATAGACAAATTCTTGATTAGAACGCGTGTCATAGATTATGGGGAGAAGGCAGGGAAATAGGATTAGGAGGCAGAGATCAGCCATGATTGAATGGCAGAGTAGACTCGATGGGCCGAATGGCTTAATTAACCATATAACAATTACAGCACGGAAACAGGCCCTCTCGGCCCTTCCAGTCCGTGCTGACCATTTGTTTTCCCCTTAAATGTTAAAATCGATCCTGCCTCCACCACTTCTGCTGGAAGCTCATTCCACACAACCACCACCCTCTGAGTAAAGAAGTTCCCCCTCACGTTACCACCCCCCCACCCCCCCCCCCCACCCCCCACCCCCCCCCCGCCCTCCCCCCCACCCCCCCCCCCCCCCCCCACCCCCCACAACCGAAACTTCTGTCCCTTAATTCTCATGTCATGCCCTCTTGTTTGAATCTCCCCTACCCTCAATGGGAAAAACGTATCCATGTCAACTCTGTCTATCCCTTTCATCATTTTAAAGACCTCAATCAAGTCCCCCCTTAACCTTCTGTGCTCCAAAGAATAAAAGACCTAACTTGTTCAACCTTTCTCTGTAACATAGTTGCTGGTCCTTAGGCAACATTCTAGTAAAATCTCCTCTGTACTCTCTCTATTTTGTTGACATCCTTCCTATAATTAGGCGACCAAAATTGTACACCATACTCCAGAATTGGTCTTACCCATATGCCTTGTACAATTTTAACATTACTTTCCCTACTCCTATATTCAATGCTCTGATTTATAAAGGCCAGCACACTAAAGGCATTTCTTTACCACCCTATCTACATGCAATTCCACCATTCAGGGAACTATGCACAGTTATTCCTAGATCCCTCTGTTCCACAGCATTCCTCAATTCCCTACCATTTACATGTTACGTCCTATTTTGATTTGTCCTGCCAAGATGTAGCACTTCACACTTATCAGCATTAACTCCATCTGCCATCTTTCAGCCCACTTTTCCAAATGGCCCAAATCTCTCTGTAGACTTTGAAAATTACGTCATTATCCACAACACCACCTATCTTAGTATCATCTGCTTACTTATCCAATTTTCCACCCCATCATCCAGATCATTGATGTACATGACAAACAACAGAGTGGACCCAACACAGATCCCTGAGGACCCCACTGGGTCACTGGCTTCCAACCTGACAAACAGCCATCCACCATTACTCTCTGACATCTCCCATTCAGCCACTGTTGAATCCATCTTGCTACTCCGCCATTAATACCCAAAGATTGAACCTTCTGAACCAACCTTCCATGGGGAACCTTGTCAAAGGTCTTACTGAAATCCATATAGACAACATCCACTGCTTTACCCTCATCAATTTCCCTAGTTACCGCTTCAAAAAATTCAAGAAGGTTTGTCAAACATGACCTTCCAGGCACAAATCCATGTTGACTGTTCCTGATCAGACCCTGTTTATCCAGATGCTTATATATATTATCTCTAAGTATCCTTTCCATTAATTTGCCCACCACTGACGTCAAACTAATAGGTCTACTCCTATAACTTGTGAACTAAGCATCCTACAATCCTGTACACCTTTGAGGTGTGGGAGGAAACCGGGGCACCTGGAGAAAGCGTTGCTGCCTCACAGCGCCAGAGACCCGGGGCCTCAGGTGCTTGTCTCCATCCCCGTTAACCGAGTTCAGTGTTGAGGTGCGGGGATCTCTGACCACGGATGCGTTTAATTTGTAGAGTTATGACTGGCCCTTCAAGGTCAACAATAGGTGCAGGAGGAGGCCATTCAGCCCTTCGAGCCAGCACCGCCATTCAAGGTGATCATGGCTGATCATCCCCAATCAGTACCCCGTTCCTGCCTTCTCCCCATATCCCCTGACCACTATTTTTAAGAGCCCTATCTAGCTCTCCCTTTAAAGTATGCAGAGAACCTGCCTCCATCGCCCTCTGAGGCAAAGAATTCCACAGACTCACCACTCTCTGTGAGAAAAAGTGTTTCCTCGTCTCCGTTCTAAACTCCTTATTGTTAAACTGTGGCCCCTGGTTCTGGACTCCCCCAACATCGGGAACATGTTTCCTGCCTCTAGTGTGTCCAAGCCCTTAACAATCTTATATGTTTCAATGAGATCCCTCTCATCCTTCTAAACTCCAGAGTGTACAAGCCCAGCCGCTCCATTCTCTCAGCATATGACAGTCCCGCCATCCCGGGAATTAACCTTGTAAACCTACGCTGCACTCCCTCAATAGCAAGAATGTCCTTCCTCAAATTAGGGGACCAAAATGGCACACAATACTCCAGGTGTGGTCTCAATGGTACAGACTCCCCCAACATCGGGAACATGTTTCCTGTCTCTAGCGTGTCCAAGCCCTGAACGATCTTATATGTTTCAATCACCATGCTGACCATCAGCCACACGATCACTGTAGTTCTGGAGGGTGTTGCCACTAGTGGGAGAGTCTAAGACCAGAGGCCTCAGAATAAAAGGACGTACCTTTAGAAAGGAGATGAGAAGGAATCTCTTTGGTCAGAGGGTGGTGAATCTGTGGAATTCATCGCCACGGACAGTGGTGGAGGCCAGGTCTTTTGGTATTTTTAAAGCTGAGATAGATAGATTCTTGAGTAGTATGGGTATCAGAGGCTACGGGGAGAAGGCAGGAGAATGGCGTGGACTTGAGAAGAAGGAAAGATAGATCAGCCATCACATCACATGGAGCAGCTGGGAGCACGTTGCACTGGACAGGCGCTACGTGCGGGAAGGAGCTGCACGTCATGAAACGAAGCTACACCGTGTCGCAGAGACAAGGCGACAGCAACGTGAGGCGAGAGAGAGAGAAGGGGCTCAACTACCAACCTCCACTGCCCATGTTGCACCAGGGTGTGTGGATCACAGATCGGCCTCTACAGACATCTGCAGACCCACAAGTGGACGACCCCAAGGAGAGGACAGTCATACTGGTTTTGATGATGATCAGATCAGCCACGATTTGAATGGTGGAGTAGACGGAACGGGCCTAATCCTGCTCCTACGACTTGTAAACAAGCAAAAGTTGACCCTTTCAAATCTCACCCTTCTGTCCGTAAGACTCTGCCCTCTAGCTTTCAGGGCCTGTCCCACTTTCACAACCTAATTCTGCCGAGTTTGCCCTTGACTCGTGCTCACAGCATGGTCATCACAAGCTGGTAGGTAGCAGGCCGTGATGCGAGTCGTAGGCAGTTCTAGTCTGATGAAAAATGTCCACGAATAAAAAAGGTCGTGAATTAGGTCGTGAAAGTGGGACAGGCCATTAAGACTTCCCTGTCCTAAGAATAAAGACTACGGCCCTCTTATCAGCTTTCAGTCACCGCTGTAAGGTCACCCCTCAGCCTCCTGTGTTCCAGAGGGAAAAACACCCAGCCTTCCACCCAATGACATTCTTGTAAATCTTTCTTTACACCCTTTCCAGTTTGAAGACATCCTTGGTTCAGCTGGCTGATCAGAACTGCACCGCCGTACTCCAAAGTCTGGCCCTAGCAGCCCCTTTAAGCAGGGTAGTGTTACGCACAGAGAGGGAGTCGTTTAGCAGCAATTTTCATCAATAATGAGAGAAAATAAAATCTCTATAATTCAATAACCAGCAATGTCTCGTGATGGGGGGGGGGGGGGGGGGGGGAGAGGCTGTATGGGTTTCTGATGCATGCATTGTGTGCATTTAATGCAGTATTTCAGTTTTAGTTTAGAGATACAGCGTGGAACCAGGCCCTTCGCCCCATCGAGCCCGGGACGGGGAGCTGGTTGTGGATGGTCAGCCATGATCAGTGAGTGGCGGTGCCGGCTCAAAGGGCCGACTCGTGCACCTAGTGTCTAGTGAGTCTGTGCCCGCCAGTGATCACCCCGTACACTAACACTATGCTACAATTTACAATTTTTAACCAAAGCCAGTTAATCTACAAACCCGCACGACTTTAGAGTGTGGGAGGAAACTGGAGCACCCGGAGAAAAACCCACGAGGTCACGGGGAGAACGTACAAACTCCGAACAACCGTGGTCAGGATCGAACCGGGGTCTCTGGCGCTGTGGGGCAGCAACTCTACCGCTGCGCCACCGTGCCATCTATTCAACTCTCGATTTAATCGAGAACTGGTGGACATAGGTTTCGGGCGAAGGGGTGAAAGATTTAATGGGAACCTGTGGGGTAATGATCTTTTTTACTCAGAGGGTGGTGGGTGTATGGAGCAGGTAGTGGAGGGAGGAACTGCAGATGCTGGTTTAAACTGAAGATAGACACAAAAAGCTGGAGTAACTCAGCGGGACAGGCAGCATCTCTGGAGAGAAGGAGTGGGTGACGTTTTGGTTCTTCAGACCGTTATGTGCCTTCAGACAGGTGCAGGATAGGACAGGTTTAGAGGGATATGGGCCATATGTGGACAGGTGGGACTGGACTAGCTTAGACGTTGGTCGATGTGGGCAAGTTGGGCCAAAGGGCCTGTTTCCATGCTGTCTGTCACATGCAGATAAACACTCCCAAGGCCCAGAGCAGGAGGAGAGAGGGAGAGGGGGATAGAGGGGGAGGGAGGAATCGGATAGAGAGAGGGGGATGGCGAGGGGGAGGGAGGAGAGGGGGATAGTGGGGAGGAGGATAGAAGGGGGGAAGGGAGGAGAGGGGGGTGATGAGAGGAGAGGGGATAGAGGGGGAGGGGATGGAGGGGAGAGGGGGGATAGAGAGAGGATGGATAGGAGAGGGGGGGAGGAGGAGAGGGAGGAGGAGGAGGATAGAGGGGGGGGAGGGGGCGACTCACCTTGAGCAGGTCCAGGGGGTGAGTACAACACGCCGCCCCGCACGACGCCAAGCCGCCGAAATACCAGCGGGACACGCGCTTCTCCGCCATTGTGGCCGCCGCCGTCTAGACCAGCGGCCGCGGGACAGACACAGACACAGAGGCAGAGACAGAGGCGGGGGGGGGGGGGAGACTCGGGCAGCGCCGTCTGTGTCTGTGTCTGTGTCTCTGTCCGACCTGTGTCTGTGTCTGTGTCCGTCTGTCTGTCTGTCCCGGGCTCAGCTGTTACACTCACTGTAACAATCTCGGGCGGGGCGGGACTTTGTATCCAGTGCGATGCCCCTCCCCTCCTTCTCTATCTCCCTCCCTCTATCTCCCTCCCCCTCTATCTCCCTCCCCCACTTCCTTCCTCTTTCTCTCTCTCCCTCTCCTTTCTCTCTCTCTCCCAACACCTCCCCTTCCCTCTCTCCCCTCTTCCTATTCTACCTCCCCCCTTTCCCTATCCCCTCCTCTATCTCCCCCCTCTTATATTTCTCCCAAAGATGATTTCTCCCCTTCTCCCCCTCATCCCTCACTATCTCCTCTACTCTATCTCTCTCTCTCCACTCTATCTCTCTCCCCTCCTTTATCTCTCTCTCTATCCACTCTATCTCTCTCCCTCTCTAGGTCTCTCTATATTTCTCCCAAAGATGATTTCTCCCCTTCTCTCTCTCCCCTCCTCGTTTATCTCTCTCTCACTATCCCCTCTATCTCCCCCCCCCCCCCCCCACACACACACATGTAGCAGCTTCTGCTGCCTGGAGTTGCATTGTCCCCATTGCATTGCAAGGTCTCGACCCCCATTCCTTCTCCCCAGAGATGATGATGCTGCTGCTGCCGCCGCCTGTCCCGCGGAGTCACTCAAGCATTTTGTGCCGTGTCTTCAGTTTAAATACCAGCGTCTGCAGTTCCTTCCAACCCATGAGGTTGCAACGTGTTCTGTCCCCGCCGCACGTGTAGCCCGGACATTGCTGGCGGATGCATTATTAGATGGTTGCATCATTGCAGTTAAACCACTCCGTCTCCCTACTCCCATTCCCAAAGCAGCAAAACTGCACTTGCTCCTTTCTCTCCCACCCCCATAAACCCCCCTTATCTCCTACACCCCTACTTGTCTTCCCCCACATCCTTCTCTGCCCAACACCCATTTTCTTTCCCAAACCCACCCACTTTCTCCCCCAAACCCACCCACTTTCTCCCTCACATCCCCTTTATTAGCTTTAATGGGATATGGGCCAAAAGTCTGGGATGGCACGACTTCCATATGAAGAAAGACTGGATAGACTCGGCTTGTACTCGCTGGAATTTAGGAGATTGAGGGGAGATCTTATAGAGACTTACAAAATTCTTAAGGGGTTGGACAGGCTAGATGTAGGAAGATTGTTCCCGATGTTGGGGAAGTCCAGAACAAGGGGTCACAGTTTAAGGATAAGGGGGAAGTTTTTTAGGACCGAGATGAGAAGATCTTCTTTCACACAGAGAGTGGTGAGTCTGTGGAATTATCTGCCACAGAAGGTAGTTGAGGCCAGTTCATTGGCTATATTTAAGAGGGAGTTAGATGTGGCCCTTGTGGCTAAAGGGATCAGGGGGTATGGAGAGAAGGCAGATACAGGATACTGAGTTGGATGATCAGCAATGATCATATTGAATGGCGGTGCTAGCTCAAAGGGCCGAATGGCCTACTCCTGCACCTATTTTCTATGAATCTATGAAAAGCAGGCAGATGGGGAATGTTGCTGTTTGGGCAAGTTGGGCCGAAGGGCCTGTTTCCACGCTCTCTGATCCTATGACTTGGTACCAACCTCCACGCCTACCTAACCCCCCCCCCCCCACCTATTTACCTGCCTGCCTGCACTGAAGAATGGTCCCAACCCAAAACGCCACTCATCCTGTGTCCAGGGATTCTGCCTGACCCGCTGACTTACTCCAGCACTTTGTCCCTATGTAATTATTAACTGGTTGCATCTTGAACACTGCATAACACTAACCTCAACTATGAACTATGGACTGTTTTAGCATTCCTATTGCAGTTATTAATTTATTGGAGTTTGCGTTTATTATATATTATCCTTGAGTACTGTGTTTATAGGCCTTTTACTGCAAGAATTCTCGTTCACTGTCAGAGTGAGGCCCAACACAAATTGGAGGAACAGCGCCACATATTTCACTTGCGTAGCTTGCAACCCAGCGGTATGAATATTGATTTCTCTAATGTTAAGTAACTCCTGCATCTCCTCCCCAATAAGGAGTGTTACAACTTACCAAAGTCAATTGACATGCAAGCCTGTAGGTCTTTGGAGTGTTGGAGGAAACCCGCTCAGGTCACGGGGAGAAGGTACAAACTCCGCACAGACAGCTCCCGTGGTCAGGACCGAACCAGGATCTCTGGCGCTGTGAGGCAGCAACTCTACCACTGTGCCACTCTGGTTACAATCAAGCTGCCCAGTGTTGGAGTAGAGGTGTAAATAAGTGGAGCGATTAGAAACATAGAAAATAGGAGGAGGCCATTCGGCCCTTCGAGCCTGCACCGCCATTCATTGTGATCATGGCTGATCGTCCCCAATCAATAACCTGTGCCTGCCTTCTCCCCATATCCCTTGATTCCACTAGCCCCTAGAGCTCTAACTCCCTTAAATCCATCCAGTGACTTGGCCTCCACTGCCATCTGTGGCAGGGAATTCCACAAATTCACAACTCTGGGCAAAAAAGTTTTTTCTCACCTCAGTCTTAAATGGCCTCCCCTTTATTCTAAGACTGTGGCTCCTGGTTCTGGACTCGACTAACATTGGGATCATTTTTCCTAGCTTGTCCAGTCCTTTTATAATTTTATGTTTCTATAAGATGCCTTCTCATCTTTCTAAACTCCAGTGAATACAAGCCTAGACTTTTCACTCTTTCCTCGTATGACAGTCCCACCATCCCAGGGATCAATCTAGTGATTGTAATGAGTGATTGCAGATGCGTTTTTGCAAGGTGGGATCCTTCTTCAGACTGTCGTCAGGCAGGTAACAGGTGGACACAGGTGGGGGGGGGAGGGTGGGTTTAGATGGGCTATTGGGTTGGCACGGAGTCGGAATCAGCATGCATCAGAACAGGCAGTCGCCACTGAGATTGTTTCTCCCGTTGCCAGTAGCTGCCTTTGTTGGCCTTCAACCACCTCCCAAACCCCAATGTGCACCTTGGACAATACTTTACACACACCTGGTTCAGAGCCCAGGTACCTTAGTTTAACTTCAATGAGAGGTTTAATGGTCCATGAACAGAGACGGGATGCCCTTTTGAGTTTGACGTCACCCTAATTTATAATGTGGCCTCATCAGTTGCATGTTCAATGGTCATTGGCTTCGTTGTCACGTCTGCACAGCACAGTGACATTATGTTTGCACAGATCACACACACCAGTTGCCGTATAATGGCGCCATTTACAAAGACTCCAAAGTCCGGGCCACTTGCTGCTTGTACTGGAGTGGTTCCTGATCCAGGCGAGCCCCAGGCAGCTGCAGGGTCTCCTCCGTCTCCCTCGACCGGCTCGCCCCGCCCCGCCAACCGCACAGTCTCTCGCCCAGAGTAGGGGAATCGATGACCAGAGGACATCCCAGGCGTAACTTTTCCACACAGAGGGCAGTGGGTGTATGGAACGAGCTGCTGGAGGAGGTAGTTGAGGCAGGGACTATCCCAACAGTTAGACTGGTACATTGGGGTTTGGAGGGATATTGGATAACGCTGGCAGGTGATTGTGACTATGAGGTGGGACTAGTGTAGCTGGGACATTTTGGGCGGTGTGGGCAGATTGGGCCGAAGGATCTGTTTCCACACTGTATCACTCTGTGGCTCTTTAAACAACCATTTGCACCTGGGCTGTGGAAAAATCATCTTGCACACACTATAATTGTCTTCATTAGTACGGGTGTCAAAGGTTTCGGGGGGAAGCCAGGAGAATGGGGTTGAGAGGGAGAGGTAAATCAGCCACGATTGAATGGCGGAGTTGACTCGTCTGTAGTGATACGGTGTGGAAACAGGCCCCTCTCAACACATTCTCCTGCCTTCTCCCCATAAGGCAAGCTCTAATTATTAGTCTAGTTTGGAAGTACAGCACGGAAACAGGCCTTTCGGCCCACCGAGTCCGCACCGACCAGCGATCCCTGCACACTAACACTATCCTACACAGTGGGGACAATTTACAGAAGCCAATTAACCTACAAACCTGGATGTGTTTGGGATGTGGGAGGAAACTGGACAGGAACGTGGATGGGACAGGAACGCGGACGGGACAGGAACGTGGATGGGACAGGAACGTGGATGGGACAGGAACGTGGATGGGACAGGAACGCGGATGGGACAGGAACAGGAACGCGGATGGGACAGGGACGTGGATGGGACAGGAACGTGGATGGGACAGGAACGTGGATGGGACAGGAACGTGGATGGGAAAGGAACGCGGATGGGACAGGAACGTGGATGGGACAGGAACGTGGATGGGACAGGAACGTGGATGGGACAGGGACGTGGACGGGAAAGGTTTTGAGGGATTTGGGCCAAACGAGGGTAAATGTTGTAAATTAAAATGTTTCTAATCCTTAACTACTGCAAATTGTAAATTGTCCCAAGAGATAGCGCTAGTTTGCTGGGATTGCAGGTCGGCGCGGACGGGGCGGGATGTATCCGCGCTGTATCTCCGGGAATGGCTCCAATCTCCAATTATGAGCAGTTTTGGGCCCCATATCCGAGGAAAGATGTGCTGCCGTTGGAGAGGGTCCAGAGGTTTACGAGAATGCTCCCAGGAATGAGTGGGTGAGCGTTTGACAGGACTGGGCCTGTACTCGCTTGAGTTTAGAAGGATAAGGAGGGACTTTGTATGGTGAAAGGCCTGGACAGAGTGAATGTGGAGAGGATGTTTCCACTAGTGGGAGAGTCTAGAAACAGAGGGGACAGCCTCAGATTAAAAGGATGCACCTTTTGAAGGGAGACGAGGAGGAATGTCTTTAGGCTGAGGGTGGTGAATCTGTGGAATTCACTGCCACAGATGGCTGTGGAGGCCAAGTCAATGGATATTTTTAAGGCAGAGATGGATAGATTCTTGATTAATAAGAGTATCAGGGGATATGGGGAGAAGGCAGGAGAATGGGGTTGAGAGGGAAAGATAGACTGGAGGAACTCAGTGGGTGAGGCATCTCTGGAGAGAAGGAATGGGCAACGTTTCGGGTCTATGCTGCCTCACCCGCTGAGTTACTACAGCATTTTGTGGCCACCTTCGATTTAAACCAGCATCTGCAATTCTTTCTTACACGATAGATCAGCCATGACTCCAGTTATTTACAATATATATTAATGATTTGGACGAGGGAATTGAATGCAACATCTCCAAGTTGGCGGATGACACGAAGCTGGGGGGCAGTGTTAGCTGTGAAGAGGATGCTAGGAGGCTGCAAGGTGACTTGGATAGGTTGGGTGAATGGGCAAATGCATGGCAGATGCAGTATAATGTGGATAAATGTGAGGTTATCCACTTAGGTGGCAAAAACAGGAGGGTAAACTATTATCTGAATGGTGGCCGATTAGGACAAGGGGAGATGCAACGAGACCTGGGTGTCATGGTACACCAGTCATTGAAAGTAGGCATGCAGGTGCAGCAGGCAGTGAAGAAAGCGAATGGTATGTTAGCATTCATAGGAAAAGGATTTGAGTATAGGAGCTGGGAGGTTCTACTGCAGTTGTACAGGATTTTGGTGAGACAACACCTGGAGTATTGCGTACAGTTTTGGTCTCCAAATCTGAGGAAAGACATTCTTGCCATAGAGGGAGTACAGAGAAGGTTCACCAGACTGATTCCTGGGATGTCAGGACTTTCATATGAGGAAAAGACTGGATAGACTCGGCTTGTACTCGCTGGAATTTAGAAGATTGATGGGGGATCTAGAAACTTACAAAATTCTTAAGGGGTTGGATAGGCTAGATGCAGGAAGATTGTTCCCGATGTTGGGGAAGTCCAGAACAAGGGGTCACAGTTTAAGGATAAGGGGGAATTCCTTTAGGACCGAGACGAGGAAAACATTTTTCACACAGAGAGTGGTGAGTCTCTGGAATTCTCTGCCACAGAAGGTAGTTGAGGCCAATTCATTGGCTATATTTAAGAGGGAGTTAGATGTGGCCCTTGTGGCTAAAGGGATCAGGGGGTATGGAGAGAAGGCAGGCACAGGATACCGAGTTGGATGATCAACCATGATCATACTGAATGGCGGTGCAGACTCGAAGTCCGAATGTCCTACTCCTGCACATATTTTCTATGTTTCTATGATTGCGGAGTCAGGGGATAATGGGGAGAAGGCACGAACAGGGTACTGTTTGGGGATGATCAGCCATGATCACATTGAATGGCGGTGCTGGCTCAAAGGGCCGAATGGCCTACTCCTGCACTTATTGTCTATTGGCAGAGTAGACTTGATGGGCCGAACGGCCTAATTCTGTTCCGAGAATTGAATCGGCACAACCAAACACAGCTGGACCCGGCAGTTTAAAAACGTTCCACCTTTTCCTCATTTAATGTTGAATGGCCGTGACAAGCAGAGTGGAGGGCTGTACCCGCAGTGGGCCACTGTACCCACTGTGGGTCGGTCACTGTACACGGTGGGTCTGGATGGGCAGGCCTCCCTCTGTGCCCCCTTGGCACTGGCGTAAAACCACCGCGTGCAGACAAACAAACATCTTGGTCAAGTGATAGTCCCCACTCAACGCTTGCATTGCCGGGAGGCGGTGCAGCAGCCGTGGCGGGCATCAGTCGGGCGCAAGGCCGCCGAACGGTGTCTGGGTCGCGGCCTCGCGGGCCGGTTACTCGATCTGCACCGTCCCTCCCGCAGCCTCCAGGGCCGCCTTCAGCTTCTCCGCCTCCTCCTTCGACACGTTGGCCCTCATCTCCTGCGGCAGCGACTCCACCAGCTTCTTGGCCTGACGAGAGGTTCACCGCGTTAGTCATTATGTTAAAGGCACAGCGCGGAAAACAGGCCCTTCAGCCCATCCAATCCGCACCGATCAGCGATCACCCCATACACTAGTAGTATCCTACACACTAGGGACAATTTAGAATTTACAGAGGCCAATTGACCTACAAACCCGCACGCCTTTGGGATGTGGGAGGAAAGCGGACAGATATTTGGATAAGGAGGGTTTAGAAGGATATGAGCCAATTTAAATCGTACATTAAATTTATTTATAATCCAGTATATGCAATTCCTGGTTTCATCAAAAGTAAAAGGGATTAGTGTAGACGGGCCTTTACAGAGAGGACAAATAACCTACAATCCTGCACATCTTTGGGATGTGGGAAGACACCGGAGCAACCGGTCACTGGGAGAACGTGCAAACTCCAAATATAGACAGCACTCGAGGTCAGGAAAAAAACCGGTCTCTCTGGCGCTGTGAGGCAGCAACTCTACCTCTACCAGTAGATGGGGACGTACCAACAGCGGTCAAAATACCTAATGTGTTAATTTAAAATTTGATTTAATCAAAATGGGCAAATGAATGGTCCTTTCATCAGCTAGCAATCTGCCCCCTCCCCTCGGGCTCCAGCCCACCTTACGTGCTGACCCAGCAAACCTGAGCCCTGATTAATTTTGTGAAGCGATACAGCGTGGAAACAGGCCCTTTGGCCCACCGAGTCCGCACCGATCAGCGATCCCCGCACCTTAACGCTGTCCGACACACACGAGCAACACTTTCACATTTCTACCAAGAACTTGGAGAAAACCCGCGCGGTCACGATGGGAACGTACAAACTCCGCACAGACAGCACCCGTAGTCAGGATCGAACCCCGGTCTCTGGCACTGTAGTAGCTCTACCGCTGTGCCACCGGGCCGCCATTGTGGGGGGTTTATAGCTGGGGGGGGGGGGGGGAAGAAGGCAGCATGCATAGCCCACCCCTACCCCCCCCGCTCACCTGCACCAGGTTCAGGCCGGACATACAGCTCTTCACTTCTTTGATGAGTTTGACCTTGTCGGCGACCTTGAACTCCAGCAGCTTCACCGTGAACTGGGTCTTCTCCTTCTTGGCCGGAGCCTCCTCCTCATCGGCCTCCTGCAGGGACAGAGTGAGGGGGATGGTCAGGAGGAGCCTGACCCGGGGAGCGATGGGGCCAGAGGGGCGAGGGTGCCACCCTCATCTCCTTTACATTTGCCCCTCAAGCCAGAAAGCTTTGCCATTTGCTATTTGACATTTCCACCCAGGGAATCCTATCTACCCTACCTATGTTTCTCATAAATTTAGACTTCAGAGACACAGCGTGGAAACAGGCCCTTCGGCCCACCGCGTCCGCACCGACCAGCGATCCCCGCACGTTGCTACCATCCTACACACACTAGGGATGATTTACAATTATGCCAAGCAAATTGGCCCACAAACCTGTACGTTTTTGGAGTGTGCACGGAAACCGGGCGCCTGGGGAAAACGTACAAACTCCGTACAGACGGCACCCGTGGTCAAGACCCGGGCACAATCACAATTTTACCAAGCCAATTAACCTACAAACCTGCGCGTCTTTGGAGTATGGGAGGAAACCCCCGCAGGTCACGGGGAGAACGTACAAACTCTGTACACTCAGCACCCGAGGTCAGGATCGAACCCGGGTCGCCGGCGCTGCGAGGCAGCAACGCAACCACCTCGCCACCTTGCCGCTCTGGTCTTATAGAACAGTACAGCACAGGAACAGGCCCCTCGGCCCACAAAACCATGTTGTACACGATGCCAAGATACACTAATCACCAAAGATCCTACAGCGAGCAAGATAGATCACTCAACGAAAAAGCCGTAGTAGTCACGGGCAGATTCATGGGTACTTTTTGACCCCATTTCCGTAAACGGCTTCCGTCTCTGCACCAAAGATCCCATAGGATAATAGTGTGGAGACGGAAGCCAGTTATGGAAATATCCTCGTAGTTATTTGGGAAAAATCTTCTCCTCATTTCCAGAATTATAATTTATTAACACAAACTGTTCCCCCGCAATGTTGATTACACTGCAAGTCGGGTCGGGTTACTGAAATGGATGAAAAAAAGGCCCACGTTCCGCTCCGTTGCGTACTACACGTCAGCCCGTTACATTTAGCAGGAGTGGTCTATCTTGCTCCGCTATAGGATCTTTGCTAATCACTGCCTGCACATAACACATGTCCCTCCATTCCCTGCGTATTCATGTGCCTATTCAAGTCGCGTATACCTCACTATCGTATCTGCCTCCACTGCCACCCCTGGCCATCTGTGTAAAAATTGTCCCACGCATCACCTTTACACATTGTCCCTCTCATCCTTGACACTTCCAACCTGAGGAAAGGCTTCTGTCGACCCGCTCCATACCTCTCATCATATTAGACTTTAGAGAAGCAGCACAGAAACAGGCCCTTCGGCTCACCGAGTCCACATTGACCAGCGATCCCCGCAAATCAACACAATCCTACACACTGGGGACAATTCACAATTTCACTAAAGCCAATTAACCAACAAACCTCGCGTCTCCTGAAGATGCCAGCACCAGAAACCCGGCTTCGATTCTGACAACGGGCGCTGTCTGTACGGAGTTTGTACCTTCTCCCCGTGGCCGCATGGGGCTTCTCCTGGGTTTTTTCCTCCCAGTCCAAAAACATGCAGGTTTGTAGGTCAATTGACTTCTGTAAATTGTTCAATAGACAATTGATGCAGGAGTAGGCCATTCGGCCCTTCAAGCCAGCACCGCCATTCACTGTGATCATGGCTGATCATCCCCAATCAGTACCCTGTTCCTGCCTTCTCCCCAAATCCCCTGACTCCACTATTTTTAAGAGCCCTATCTAACTCTCTCTTGAAAGCATCCAGAGAACCGGCCTCCACCGCCCTCTGAGGCAGAGAATTCCACAGACTCGCCACTCTCTGTGAGAAAAAGTGTTTCCTCGTCACCGTTCTAAATGGCTTACTCTTTATTCGTAAACTGTGGCACCTGGTTTGGACTCCCCATTCATCAGGAACATGTTTCCTGCCTCTAGCGTGTCCAAGCCCTTAACAATCTTATATGTTTCAATGAGATCCCCTCATCATTCTAAACTCCAGAGTGTACAAGCCCAGCTGCTCCATTCTCTCAGCATATGACAGTCCCGCCATCCCGGGAATTAACCTTGTGAACCTACGCTGCACTCCCTCAATAGCATAGAATGTCCTTTCTCAAATTAGGGGACCAAAACTGCACACAATACTCCAGGTGTGGTCTCACTAGGGCTCTGTAAAACTGCAGAAGGACCTCTTTGCTCCTATATTCGATTCCTCTTGTTACAAAGGCCAACATACCATTCGCCTTCTTCACTGCCTGCTGTACCTGCATGCTTACTTTCATAGACTGATGCACAAGGACCATCAGATCCTGTTGTACGCCCCAACTTGTTCCTTGTGTGTAGGATGCAAAACTGGAAAATATAGTGTTGGTCGGCATAGACTTGGTGGGCTGAAGGGCCTGCTTTCATGCTGTATCTCAGAGCCAACTGCTTGAAAACTAAATCTTGAACACTACACACACTAACCTCCATTAGGGAACTGCTGTGTAAGAACGACAGGTTTTTACACCTGCGTTGTGATTATTAATTGATTGAATGTTCATGCATTATATATTATCTGTGTGTATTGTGGTTATGGGCCTGTTAGAGGGCGGCACGGTGGCGCAGCGGTAGAGTCTGCTGCCTCACAGCGCCAGAGACCCGGGTTCCATCCTGACCATGGGCTGCTGTCGGTATGGAGTTTGTACGTTTTCACCGTGACCGCATCTGTTTTCTCCGGCTTACTCCCACACTCTAAAGAAGCACAAGTTGGTAGGTTAATTGTAAAATTACCTCGAGTGCACAGGATAGTGCTGGTGTTCAGGCGATCGATGGTCGGCATGGACTTGGTGGGCCGAGGGAACCTGTTGTCGCGCTGTATCTATTAAGCTGCTGCAAGTAACAATTTCATGGTTCTGTTTAGTTTGGAGGTACAGCACGGAAACAGGCCCTTCGGCCCACCGAGTCTCCACTGACCAGCGATCCCCGCATATTAACACCATCCTACACACACGAGGGATAATTTACATTTAGACCAAACCAATTAACCTACAAACCTGTACGTCTTTGGATCTCGGAGAAAAACCCACGCATGTCACGGGGAGAACGTACAAACTCAGTACAGGCAGCACCCGTAGTCAGGATGGAACCTGGGTCTCTGGCGCTGTGAGGCAGCAACTCTACTCGCTGCACCCACCATGTCCCTATTGTCTCTACACGACAGTGAAGCCCTCTCGAGTCTTGCCAAGCAAGGGCCCCACTTGCAGCGGGGGCTTACCTGGGAGGCAGGAACACTCATCATTCCAGCCATCGGCATCATCCCAACATCCTGGATTTTCAGTGTTTTCTGTGGAGACAGAAGGAGTTTTAAACTGGCCCCTGCAGTGCAAGAATTCACAGCAGACTCCGAGCTGGCAGACTGTAACATTCTCCAGGTACACCCCAAAGCAGAGGACACTCCATGTGCAGTTGCAGAAACAAGCAACTGCAGATGCTGGTTTACCACGGAACTGCACGGTTGGATAATTCAGCAGGTCAGGCAGCATCCCTGGAGAACATGGATAGTAAATAAGTAAGTTTATTGGCCAAGTATTCACATACAAGGAATTTGCCTTGGTGCTCCGCCCACAAGTAACAACATGACTTACAGTGACAATTACCAATGACTCAGAAAACACTAAAGATTACTAATGATAAAACACCATTGATCAAGCATGTGAAGCAACAAAATACCAGATCAAAGGGAGGCGACAGATTTTTGGCTGTTGAGTAGAGCAACTACTCGTGGATAAAACTGTTTTTATGTCTGTCTGTGGCAGCTTTGACAGTCGCCTTCTAGAGGGAAGTGATTCAAAGAGTTTGTGGCCAACGTGAGAGGGGTCAGATAGGTGATAGATTTTGTGTCAGGAATTTTCTTCAGACTGATTGTAGGGGGTGGTGGGGGAAATCTGGATGAGAGGCACGGGCGTGACAAAAGCAGGCAGGTGATAGGCCTTCCTTTTCTCCACAGATGCTGCCTAACCTGCTGTGTCGATCGCAAGTGATAGGTGGATACAGGGGGTTGATAGGCAGATGGGTGGACAAAGGCCGGAGATGAAAAGGAGACAAACAGGTGACATATGAGGCGAGAATTGAGAGGAAAGGAGACACATGGGTTCAACCCAGGTTTCTGGTGCTGCAAGGCAGCAACTCTGCCGCTGCACCACCTCAGACTGAAGAAAGGTCCCAACCCGAAACGTCACCTTTCTATGTTCTCCAGGGATGCCGCCAGACCCGCTGAGTTACTCCAGCATCCCTCCGTGGCCTCATGTCATTGTTTAGAGGACACCTGATGCCAGTGAGGAAGGTTTAATTCAGTTTATTGTCACATGTACCGAGGTACAGTGAAAAGCTTTTGTTGCGTGCTATCCAGTCAGCGGAAAGACAACACACGATTCAATCGAGCCGCCCACGGAGTACAGATGTAGGATAAAGGGAATAACGTTTAGTGCAAGATAAAAGTCCAGTAAAGTCTTGCTGCTGTGAGGCAGCAATCTACCACTGCCCTCAGGACTGCTCACTAGTTGTAGGATGGTTCAGTTGCCTGATGTTAGCTGGGAAGAAAGTGTCATGGGGCAAAGGAAGGAAAATGGGGGTGAGAGGGAAAGACACCTCCTCCAACTTATCCTTGGACCATGACCCCACAGATGAGCACCAGGCCATAATCACATGGACCAGGGGTGGGGACCCTGCTGCCTTCTATGCCATTTAGTGCGGCCTTTTGAATGAATCCAAATTGTGTAGAACAAATCCGTTTATTTTTGTTAATATGTTTTTGTTCGTCATTTATTATTTTTATTTTAATCTTAAAATGAACGTATTTTAAATACCAAAGAGTAAAAGAAGATTTGACTAAATAATCCTCCACGACTGACGGCCACAATTAAAACATTAGTAAGTCATGAGGGCTATTTTAACACCTGTTATGCTCATGATTTAGTTCTAATGTGACAGCAATCCCCGCACATTAACACTATCCTACACACAATAAGGACAGTTTTATATCATGCCCAATAGTCATTTGGTGCCAGGAGTAGGCCATTCGGCCTTCGAGCACCTCGCACCGCCTCCTGCACTGTGACATGGCTGATCATCCCCAATCAGTTCCCCGTTCCTGCTTCTCCCCAATATCCTGCTCTGCTATCTGTAAGAGCCTATCTAGCTCTCTCTTTAAAGTATCCAGTGATCCTGCCTCCACAGCACTCTGCGGCTGAGAATTCCACAGACTCACAATCTCTGTGAAAAAGTGTTTTCTCATCTCCGTTCTAAATTGGCTTACTCCTTAATTCTTAAACTGTGGCCCTGGTTCTGGACTCCCCAAACATCGTGAAATGTTTCCTGCTTCTAGCGTGTCCAAGTCCTTAACAATCTTATATGTTTCATGAGATCCCCTGTCAGCCTTCTAAACTCAGAGTGTACAAGCCAGCCTCTCCATTCTCTCTGCATATGACAGTCCCGCCATCCCGGCAATTAACCTTGTAAACCTACGCAGCACTCCTCAGTAGCAAGAATGTCCTTTCCTCAAATTAGAAGACCCAATTCTGCAACACAATACTCCAGGAGTGGTCTTCTCACTAGGGCTTCTGTACAACTGACAGGAAGGACCTCTTTGCTCCTATATTGATTTCCTTCTTGTTATAAAGGCCAACTTGCATTCACTTTCTCCACTGCCTGCTGTACCTGCATGCTTACTTTCATAGACTGATGTACAAGGACCTACAAGGATGTGGGTGCATTGCCGAGACGTATGTACCTTCAGCAGCTCGTTGAGGTCAGAGATCTCCAGCAGGGTGAGACCGGCGATGTCGTGCACCAGCTGCTTGATCTTGGGCGGGTAGACCCTGGGCACGTTGTCCAGGGGCGGCGAGGCCAGGCCTTCGTCCCGCCGGCATCCGCTGGGTCCGCAGCGCCGCAGCGCGCACAACGTTTAGCAACCCTCGCCTGTCGAGATAGCGCAGGCAAACAGCGCGTTAAACCCGGGGCAACGAAGGGGGGGGGGGTCTAATCCCAGCCTCTGCACCCACCCAGCCCTGCTGGGAAATGTCATAGAGTCAAACAGGCCCTTCTGCCCAACCTGTCAATGCCAACCATCTATCAAACCATCACTATAGCTCATAGGAGATGATACAGTTTGGAGGAAAAACAGGCCTTCGGACAAACTCGCCAACGTGTCCCAGCTCACTAGTCCCACCCCCATGCTGCATTTGGTACCATTTCCCTACAACAAGTCCTATCAATGCTATCTGTCTTAACTGTTTCTTAATCGTTGGGATAGTCCCAGTCTTAAATACCTTTCCTGGCAGTCGTTTCATACACACCACCTCTGAAAAGTTTGCACTAAGATGCCTTTTAAATTTGATGATGGGCGGGGGGAGGGGGGGTTTTGTGTGGGTTGGTGTGGGGGTGTGTGTGGGGTGGGGTTGTGTGGGGGTGTGTGAGTGGGGGGGGGTGTGGGGGTTGGGGGTGTGTGGGGGGTGTGTGTGCGGGTGTGTGTGTGGGGGGGGTGTTGGGGGTGGGGGGGGGTTGGGTGTGTGGGGGGGGGGGTGGGGGGGTGTGGGGGGGGTGTGGGGTGGGGGTGTGGGATGTGGGGTGTGGGGGGAGGGTGAGGGGGTGGGGGGGTGTGGGGGGGTGTGGGGTGGGGGTGGGGGGTGTGTGTGTGGGGGGTGGTTGTGGGGGGGGGTGGGGGTTGTGGGTTGTGGGGGGGGTGGGTGGGTTGTGGGGGTGGGTGGGGGGTTGTGGGGGGGTGGGGGGGGGTGTTTTGTGGGGGGGTGGGGTTGTGGGGGGGGTGGGGTGTGGTTAGTGGGGGGGTGGGGTTGTGGGGGGGGGTGGGTGGTTGTGGGGGGGGGGTGGGGGTTGAGGGGGGGTGGGGGTTGTGGGGTTGTGGGGGGGTGGGGGTTGGGGGGGGTGGTGGGGTTTGTGGGGGGGGTTTGGTGGGGGGGGGGTGGGGGTTGTGGGGGGGAGGGGGGGGTTGAGTGGGGTGGGGGGTTTGTTTGTGGGGGGGTGGGGGTGTGGGGGGGGGAGGTGGGGGTGGTTGTGGGGGAGGGGTTTTGTCGGGGGTGGGGGGTTGAGGGGCGGGGGTGGGGGTTGTGGGGGTGGGGGTAGGTTGAGGGGGGTGGGGGGGGTTGTGGGGGGGGGAGGGGGTGTGAGGGGGGGGGTGGGGGGTTGTGGGGGTGGGGGTTGTGTGTGGGGGTCGTGGGGGTTGTGGTTGGGGGGGGTGGGGGGGTTGTGGTTGTGGGGGGGTTGTGGTTGTAGGAGGGTGGGGGTTGTTGGTTGTGGTTGTGGGGGGTGGGGGTTAGTGATGTGGGGGTGGGGGTATGAGGGGGGGTGGTGGTTGAGGGGGTGGGGGTGGGGGGTGAGGGGGGTGGGGGATGGGGGGGTGGGGGGGGTTGTGGGGGGGTGGCGGTAGTGGGGGGGTGGGGGGTAGTGGGGGGTATGTAAGTATTTTGGGGGGTGGAGGGGGAGTGGGGGGGTGGGGGAAGAGGGGGTGGGAGGGGGTTTAGAGGGGGGGTGGGGGATAGAGGTATGAGGGGGTGGGGGAAGAGGAAGTGGGGGGAGAGGAAAGAGTGGGGAAGTGTGATAGTAGTGGGGGTGGGGGAAGAGGAAGAGGGGGAGGGGAAGAGGGATGAGGGGGGGAGGGGGGAAAGTGGGGGGGGAGGGGGAAGGGGAAGAAGAGGGGGGGAGGGGAAGAGGAGGGGAGGGGGAAGGGGGGGAGGGGGAAGGGGGAAGAGGGGGGAGGGGGAAGAGGGGGGGGAGGGGGATGAGGGGGTGGGGGAAGGGGGGGAGGGGGGAAGAGGGGGGAGGGGAAGAGGGGGGGAGGTGGAGAGGGGGGGAGGGGGAGAGGGGGTGGAGGGGAAGAGGGGGGGAGGGGGGAAGAGGGGGGATATGGGGAGAGGGGAGGAGATGGGGGAGAGGGGGTGGGTTGATGGGAGGGAGGGGGAGAAGGGGGTGGAGGGGGAAGGGGGGGCGATGGGGGAAGAGGGGGGGTAGGAGAAGAGGGGGGAGGGGGAGTGGAAAGGGGGGAAGATGGGGGAAGAGGGGGGAGGGGAAGGGGGGGAGGGAAGAGGGGGGAGGGAATGCATGGGGGGAGAGGGACAAAGAGGAAGGGGGGGGAGGGGAGCTGGGTGGGAGGGGGAAGGGGAAGGGGAAGCAGGGGGGGGGGTGAGGGGGAGAGGGAGATGTGGGGGAGGGGGAAGAGGGAAAAAGAGGGGGGAGGGGGATGAGCGGAAAGAGGGGGGGAGAGGGAAAAGTGGGGGGAGGGGGGAAGAGGAGGTACGAGGGGGAGCGGGGGGAGGGGAATGACGGGGGGGGGAGGGGGGAGGGGGGGGGGGAAGGGGAAGAGCGGGAAGAGGGGGGAAGAGGGAAGAGGGGGGGAGGGGGAAGAGGGAAAGAAGGGGGGGAGGTGGAAGAGGGACGAGGGGGGGGGGAGGGGAATGGAAGAGGGAAGAGGGGGGGAGGGGGGAAGAGGGGGGGTGAGGGGGGGAAGAGGGAGAGGGGGGGTAGGGGAAGTGGAGGAAGAGGGGGGGAGGGGCGAAGAGGGAAGAGGGGGGTGCTAGCGGGGAGGAAGAGGGTGTGGGGGAGGGGGTGATGGGGGAGGGGGAGATGGGGGGAGGAGGGTGGGAGATGGGGTGAGGTGCGGGGATAGAGAGGTGGGGGGAGCACGCGCGATCTCGGGGAGGAGACACACCGTCTCCACTTCCCCATCGCTACCAGCCAGTGGAGGAGGTCACGGGGGGGACGATGTTAGACACGGGGTCTCTCACATCATCATCGCATCTAACCCTTCTCTCTCCCGCCCTTCTCCTCTACTCCTCAGCCCCCGACTCCCCGACGCCGGTAACTGAGCCGCATGCCCGGGCCTGTTGTCCCGAGCGGGTCGGTTGTATGCGTCGGGGCCGTCTGTGGGGAGGGTTACCTGAGCGCCTCCCGCGTGTCCGGGCCGGCGAGGTGAGGGTGGCCGTGTGTGGGGCGTGTGGGGCGGGCGGGGGCCGTGTGTGGAGCAGGGCGGGGGCCGTTTGAGGGCGCCGGGGACGTGTGTGGGCTCGGGGGCCTGAGGGGCGTGTGTGGGCCGGGGGTGTGTGGGGCCGTTGTCGGGTGCCGTGTGGGGCCGGACGGGCCGGGGCCGGTACCTGAGCGCCCCAGCGTGAGGCGAGCTTCCCTGCGGCTGGACGGCGGGCGTGGCGGCGCTGGACCTCCCGCTCACCTTACAGCGACCTTCACATTTCCCGGCGTGGCACCCGCGGCATCGCGACCTCATCTACGTCATCAACGCCCCTCCTCGTGACTTCCTCCGGCGGGCCCCGCGCGCGCTCACTGCGCGCTAATGTATCCAATCCAAAGGGGCTCCCACCCAGAGCAGTTGTACATCTACACAGTGTGTGTGTATACATGGTGTGTGCATTTTGTATTTGTGTGTATACAGAATGCCAGATTTATTTGCCCAAGGTTGTTTTACAAAAATACGAGGAGGAATTTCATTGGCCGGTCGTCATACAATTAAAAGACAACAGAACAAAAACACATACATATGTGGATATGCACAGTGTGAGCGTGTTTTTCCGCTGAGCTGTGTATATATGTGTTAGTCGGTCCCAGGTATCTTTTTGTTATGTTTGAAGGACGTTTTTTGTGTTTTTTTTAAATGTCTTTTTGCGAGGCGAAGATGGGATACCGTTCCTCCAGCCGTTCCTGGAGAGAATGCGGACTATTTTATACGAGTCGTGTCCCGCCCCCTCACACGCGGCCTACATACTGGCATTGGCGCGGCCATTTCCTGCGGGACCCCCCCCAACTCCCGACCTGAGCTCCAGCAGGGCGCAGGTTGGATCTGCCTCACCGGGGATCGCGTTTGGAGCTTCCGGAGCGTGGGGCCTGCCTGCTGCACCGGGGACATCGCGGAACCTCTCAGGCGGCGGCGTGACCTAAATCGCTCGGCCTGTGGAATTGGGAGCGCGGATTCCGGTGAGGGGTGGATGACTGGAGGTCCAGGGCCGCTGAGGATGTTCTCTGTCAGGGTTCCATCGTTCCGAGCGAGAGGGACTGCGGGTGCTCGGGAGGCCCCGACCACGGGTGAACACCTGGGAAGATCGGCAGGGAGGCTGGCTGGACTATGGTACCTTCCTTAACACTGGCGCCGCTGTGGGGTTATATTGTGTGTGGACTTCTGTTTGTGCTTTTAAAACAAATATGTTTATTTATTATTTACTTTTATGTTACTGACTAAGGAAAATCCATTTTGTTGTCTCTAAAATGAGAAAATGACAATAAATTGAATACAATTCCATTGACCTTCTCGGCTTTCATTAAAGTGGATATTTATCTAAACATAATACAATCTAAATGAGCAACATCACTTATTTGCTGGGAGGTGGGACCCAAGTCAATGGATATTTTTAAGGCAGAGATCTACAGATTCTAGATTAGTACAGATGTCAGGGGTTATGGGGAGAAGGCAGGAGTATGGGGTTGAGGAGGAAAGATAGATCGGCCATGATTGAATAGCAGAGAAAACTCGATGGGTCGAATGGACTAATTTGCTCCTAGTGAAACCTCCGCGCGTGCTCGACATATTTAGCTTGGGCAGCTCCCAACCCAGCGGTACGAATATTGATTTTTCTAAAACTCCAACGCGGCGACCCAGGCAAGGTATCGCCCGCTCCGCTCCACGATGGTGCTCCAGTGCTGCGCCGCCACCAGGCCCACTGGTAGGCCGCAAGGACGGGTCTAAGTTGCAGCCCGGTGAAAAGCTGCCTCTCTGACCAGTTAGGGATCAGGGACCAGGGACCACCCCAACCCCCCCCCCCCCCCCCCCACTCACACACATAAACAAAAAAGAAATAGGACTACAAAACAAAACACTTAAAACTCACTAAAATACTAAAAGAAAGTAAAAAAAAACAGACAGATGCCGGATGGGCAGCCATACCAACTGGACGGCGCCCCTATATCCTCCAGCATCCGCTGTTCAGGGTGTCAGCTTCTCTTCATTGGCGAGACCAAGCACAGGCTCACCTCCACTCAGTCCGTCATAGCCTACCTGATCTCCCGGTGGCTCAGCACTTCAACGCCCTCTCCATTCCCTATATGACAGAGTCCTTCCGGGGCCTCCTACCTCGTCCCAGAGTGAGGAAACAGCACCTCATATTTGCTTGGTTAGTTTACACCAGCGACGTGAACATTGATCTTCTTATAATTCAGATAGCCTCGTTTTCTTCTCTCGCCATCCCCCTCCCCCTTCCCAGTTGTCCCACTCATCTTACTGTCTCCTCCTACATTATATCTTTGTCCCACCCCCTCCCTTGACATCATTCTGAAGGGTCTTGACCTGAAACGTCACCCATTCCTTCTCTCAAGTGATGCTGCCTCACCCGCTGAGTAACTCCAGCATTTTGTGTCTATCTGCAGCTCTATGCTACCACACAAGGATTTCTATCTATGTTTTGCTGTACTTTAAAGGTTTCAAAGGTATTTTATTGTCACGTGTACCAATTAAGGTACAGTAATATTCATATTACCATACAGCCACACTAAAAAAGCAACAAGACACACAGCTACATAAAGGTTAACATAAACATCCACCACAGTGGATTCCCCACATTCCTCACTGTGATGGAAGGCAATATGGTCCAACCTTCTTCCCTTATTACCCCATCTAATTATAAACATAGAAAACAGGTGCAGGAGTAGGCCACTCAGCCCTTCAAGCTATGGCTGATCATCCAGAATCAGCTTTCTCCCGTATCCCTTGATTCCATTAACCCCAAGAGCTATATCTAACTCTCTATTGATTTATTGATCCCAATTCACTTTTGAAAGCTGCGCATACTTAGTAAGTGTTTAACCATTGTTCAGGAATAGCTACTTCCCCACAGCCATCAGGCTATTAAACTTGGCTCGGACAAAACTCTGAACATGAATACCCCTTTATCTGTTATTTGCACTTTATCAATTTATTTATTCATGTGTGTATTTACGTATCTAATGGTATATGGACACACTGACCTGTTTTGTAGTCAATGCCTACTATGTTCTGTTGTGCTGAAGCAAAGCAATAATTTCATTGCCCTATCAGGGACACGACAATAAACTCTTTTGAACTTTTTGAACCATTGCATTGGAAGCAGGTACAGATTCCATGGAAGTTCAGAGAAAATTTATTTAAACATTTTTTAAAAATTAGTTGGAAAAATGATGAAAGCTCAACAAACAGCGATTTACCAAGCAGAGAATTAACACGCCAGGAGATAATATAATGGAACATTCGTGTCAAATGTCTTGACAGCAGGATAAACTTATAGTTGTCCCAGATCAACAGCAGTTCACGTTCTCCAGCACTTTATTTATGGTGGAAACGAACAATGTCCTTGTTGTACACATGCAGGCTGCAGTTAGTGAAGGCAAGAGTTCTTGACATTAGAATGTTAGCTTCTCTGCTGTGAAGAACAGGAATATATACGGAGGGGGGGGAGGTGGGTCGGGGGGGGGAGAGAAGGGGGGGAGAAGAGGGGGGGGGGGAAGTGGGTGGGGGGGGGGAAGGGCAGTGGTGGGAGAGGGGGGAGGGGGAGATGGGGGGGGGAGGGTATTTAATAGGGGGGAGAGGGGGGAGTGAGGATGGGGGAGGGGGGAGAGAGAGGGGGGAGAGAGAGGGGGGGATAGAGAGCAAATATACAATCAGCTCATGGACTTATCTTTATCGTATCGCGCGCGCGCTTAAGCCCAGTTATACAAGACCCAGTTACAATGCAGAGACAGTTAACAGATCATTCATTTCCACTGTAAAGTGCTTGTGATTCCAGCAGGGGGAGGAGTAGATGGGAGATCAGTAAACAGTTACTCTACAAAGCCAATTACAATGTCCGCCTGCAATCAGGCTGAAGGATTCGGTTGGTGTTGGTCAAGGTGATTTTTTAAATTCAGGCTGGGATCTGAACACACAGACACATCAAGTTAATTGCACGATTGGGAACACATTCCAAATGGCCTTGTGCCATGGTGATCCTGCAGGGAGGGGAGTGAGTGAGTGGGTGGGTGAGTGGGTGAGAGGGTTGCCAAGGTCTGGAGGCACGCCCACACTCCCAGCTCCCTGGGCTCCAGCATCATTGACGTCAGAGGCAGCTCCCGGAGAGTGACTGAGGAACGTTAATGCCCGACTGTGAGAATGCTGCTCGTGTCAGAGGCAGAGAAGGGTGTGGGGCGCGGCCAGGCAGTGTTTGAGCTGGAGCAAGCTCTCCAAAAGGGGAGGGGGTGGTGAGGGGAGGGGCAGGGGTGTGGGGAGGGGGTGGGGTGATGTGGTGAGGTGGAGAGGTCAGTATGCTAGAACTATTAAGTATAGGACAGATCCATCTTTCCCCCGCCCACTGTGCCCTGCAATGGTGACCAGGCCCTGTGCAGCCCCCGTGTGAGGGATGCCAACCCCCTCCCCACCCCCTATGCCCGCAGGATGGGGAGAGAGAGGGGGAGGGGTCAGTCGAAGCAGATGAGCTGAGCTTCGGAGCCTGGCTGCTGCTGGATCTGCGGTGGTGGTGGCTGCTGCTGCTGCTGCTGCTGCTGCTGTGGCGGTGCTCCAGGGGGCGCCATCTGTGGAGGGAGGAGGGCAGAGCGTCAGGCATAGCAGGACTGTGTGGGTGCAGGCAAGGCCACTCTGCCCACCCAGTCCCTGCTAGCTCTCAGTAAACACTCCCGCCGCCTCATCCCTGCAAGCTCTCACATGGGTGTCCAATTACATTAAAAAAAATCTTCACCAGCTTTCGCGACCGTAACTCTCTAGACCAGGGGTGGGGAGCCTGCGGCCTTCTATGCCATTAAATGCGGCCTTTTGAATTAATCCAAATGTTGGAGAACAAATCCTTTTATTTTTATTAATATGTTTTTGTTTGTCTTATTACTTTTATTTTAATCTTAAAATGAACGTATTTAAAATACCAAAGAGTAAAAAAAGCTTCAATAAAATAATCCTCCCCGACTGACGGCCACAATTAAAACATTAGTAAGTCATGAGGGCTATTTTAACAAAACAGTGTACATCTTGAAGTATATCTCGCTGAAGTTTCTTGGATGCAGCCTTATTAGATTACAGCAATTAACTTAATTCGGCATTCCAACATCAAAAGGTTCCCCACCCGTGGTCTGGATAAAAGCTCTTGTTCACGTTCATAGGACATAGAACAGGCCCTTCGGCCACAATGTCTGTGCTGGATGTGGTGCCAACACCATAACACCCCCCCCCCCCCCCCACCTCACCTGTATTCACATGGAGAAGGGTCTCGACCAGAAACGTCCCATTCCTTCTCTACAGAGATGCTGCCTGTCCCGCTGAGTTACTCCAGTATTTTGTGTCTATCTTCACCTCATACCAGCCATGATCTGTCCTTCCCTCCTCTCCCCTTCACCCTCCTGCATCAGTCTGAAGGGCCCGGCCCAAAACATCACCTATCATGTTCTCCAGAGACGCTGCCTGACCCGCTGAGTTACTCTAAGGTAGACAAAAATGCTGGAGAAACTCAGTGGGTGTGGCAGCATCTATGGAGCGAAGGAAATAGGCGACGTTTCACGTTGAGACCTTTCTTCAGTCCTCGAAGTCCTTCGCTCCATAGATGCTGCCTCACCAGCTGAGTTTCTCCAGCATTTTTGTCTACCTTAAATTTTCCAGCATCTGCAGTTCCTTCTTAAACACTGAGTAACTCTAGCTCTTTGTACCTATCCATGTTCTCCAGAGAGGCTGTCTGACCCGCTGAGTTACTCCAAGTTAGTGCGTTCTTTTCTACCAAAGTATCTTTCTTTGGTATTCCAGCATCTGCAGTTCTTTGGTATTACATGGTGCACGCTACCCATATCCCACCATTCCCTGCATATCCATGTACCCATCCAAAAGTCTCTTACACACCACTATCTTAACTGCTCCACCACCAGCTCGTTCCTGACCCCCCCCCCCCCCTGTGTGACCAAACTTGGCCCGCTCATCTACTTCAAACTAAAAAGCCAAAACTACAAACGCACACATCTTTGGGATGTGGGAAGGAACGCACACGGTCACCGGGAGGAGCCGCCAGCTGGCACCGGGTCTCTGGCGCTGTGAGGCGATGGCTCTACCCGCCGTGCCGCCTGCTGGATGGCAGGATATCCCCATGGCATTGAGATCGGGGTGTGTGCGCGTGTGCGTGCGGTGGCCTCTCACCTGCTGGTACATGGGCTGCTGTGCTGGCAGGTAGGGCTGCTGAGGAGGCAGATTGCCCATGGGTGCATCCTGGGCTGGCGGCACTGGCATCATGTTCTGTAAGGGGACAAGACAGGGGAAGCACGGTCACGCAACACCATGGGCTGGGGGAGAACAACCGTGCGGGGAGCAGGATAACACCCACACCCATTACCTCCCACACACCCACTGTGGCCAGTGCGCGCGCGCGCCCACCCAGCCCCAGCGCGCGCACACACCCCCCACCCAGCGCGCGCACACACCCCCACCCAGTGTACACTGGTCCACCTACCACGCACTTTCCCCCCCCCCCCCCCTCCACATCCCCACTGTGGGCCCTACCTGCATGTTGTAGGGCTGGTAGCCCATGGGCACGGAGTAGCCCAGGCCACCTGGCTGCGGCGGGGGGAGAGACGGCAGCGCCTGAGCCTGCGACGCCACGTTCTGCAAGACAGGGCGCACCGTTCAACACACTGACAATAAGCAGCCGCACGCCATCTTCAGAGAGGAAAAGGGGGGGGAAAGGGGCAAGGGGGGGGGGGGGGAAAGAGGGTGGGGGGGGGAAAGGGGGAGGGTGGGGGGAAGGAGGAAAGGGGGGAGTGGGGGAGAAAGGGGGAGTGGGGGGAAAGGGAAGTGGTGTGAGCACAAGACGAGAGCCCACATTCTGCAGCGTCGGAGTGCCGTGGTTGCCAGTGAGTGGGCGTACGTGAGGGAGGGCAGCAACTTACCTGGTAGTTGTGTGTGGGCGTAGGCTGGTAGCTGGAGTAGCCGGGGTTGGTGGTGGGCACGGGCTGGGCTTGCTGGCCGGCGTGGCCGCTGGGCGGTGCCGTCTGGTACATGTAGGGGTTCACCATGGCCGCGTCTGGAGGGGAGGGGGGACACACACAAACAACACATCAAGCCCGCGGAGACTGCATCCTGGCACAAATCACCCCCACCCCACAAGCCCCAGAGAGGCCAGCTCCCCCCCCCCCCCCCCCCCCCCCCCATCATCATTTTACCCCCCCTCTTCTCATTCCCACACTAACCTTTGAGCACGGCCACACATACACTGGAGGACCAGCGCTGCCACTATTACCAAACCCTCTCCACCCCTCACCGCGTCCTCTGCCTTTAGGTCTCTCTCTGTATCAACACCCTTTCACCTCCTTCCCCCCCTAGCCCTGGTCACCTGCTCCACCCAGCGGTAGCCCACCCATCTCCGAGGAGAAACGCGGAACTGCGGAAACTGGTTTAACGAAGAAAATGAAAAGGGCACAGAGTGCTGGAGTACCTCAGCGGGGTCGGGCTGCATCTCTGAAGAACAAAGATGCACCCACGTTCTCCACAGAGGCTGTCCAATTTGTTGATTTACTCCAGCACTCCAGTTCCACAGATTCACCACCCTCTGACTGAAGAAATTCTAAAGGCACATCATTTTATTCTGAGGCTGTGCCCTCTGGTCCTAGACTCTCCCAACCTGAAATATCATCTGTGCATTCTCTCCACAGAGACTGCCTGACCCGCTGAGTTCCTCCGGTGCACGGAGTCATTTTTCCCCATCCATCATCATTTGCCAGCCTTTACCCCAAACGCCGCCTCTTCCAGCTTTCTCCAGCCCACCCAGCTCTCTATCAGTCCGAACTCCTGACTGGAAACATGGCCTGTCCACCCCCTCCGCGGATGCTGCCTGACCCACGCTGGGCGTTGTGATCTGGCGCCGCCCCTCACCTGCTCCGGTGACGGTCATGGAGGGGTAGGGTGCCGTGCCGGGCTGGGCCGCCTGGTTCATGTAGACAGTGTGCATGGGCGATCCTTCCACCGAGCCTGCCGGGCTGAAGGTGGCGGGGAAGTTGGCCGGGCCTGATGGCTGGTACATCACCCCGCCAGCAGCGGGCATGGACTGCAGCTGAGGGCAACGCAGTTACACGCGAACGTCAGACACGGTAAACGCCACGCAGTCACGCAACACTAAAGCCAAAAGCAGTCGAAGGCATTGCGGGTTTCAGAGGTTATGGGGAGAAGTCAGGAAAATGGGGTTAGGAAGGAGAGATAGATCAGCCACGATTGAATGGCAATAAGCAATAGACAATAGGTGCAGTAGGCCATTCGGCCCCCCGAGTCAGCACCGCCATTCAATGTGATCATGGCTGATCATCCCACAATCAGTACCCCGTTCCTGCCTTCTCCCCATATCCCGACTCCGCTATTTTTAAGAGCCCTATCTAGCTCTCTCTTGAAAGCATCCAGAGAACCGGCCTCCACCGCCCTCTGAGGCAGAGAATTCCACAGACTCACAACTCTATGTGTGAAAAGGTTTTTTCTCATCTCGTTCTAAATGGCTTACCCCTTATTCTTAAACTGTGGCCCCTAGTTTTAATAATCTTATATGTTTCAATAAGATCCCCTCTCATCCTTCTAAACTCCAGAGTGTACAAGCCCAGTCGCTCTATTCTATCTTGATGGGACAAATGGCCTAATTCTGCTCCAATCACTTAAACTGAACGAAACTCTGACTCCCGGCTTGATGTATATTAATTTCTCTTAATTTGTAACCCTTGCAAACCCTCTCTCCTCGTCCCTTCCCCACCTTAGTCATCCTGCTAGTTTCACTGTTCGTATCCCTTCTTTATCACATCTTGTGCAGCCAACAATGGCTGCCGGTGCCGGCTGTAATTTGTTCTGTTCCTTGTCTACCTCGTGATCAGTCTGAAGACGGGCCTCGACCTGAAACACCGCCCATTCCTTCTCTCCACAGATGCTGCCTGTCCCGCCGAGTTACACCAGCATTTTGTGTCTATCCTGTCATACCTCTAGATTCCCTCTCCCCTGACTTTGTCTGAAGAAGGGCTTCGCCCCATCATTGCCACAGATGACTGTGGAGGCCAAGTCAACAGATTTTTTTCTTTAAGGTTGTAGTCTGAAAGATTCTTGATTAGTACGGGGAGAAGGCTGGAGAATGGGGTCGAGAAGGAAAGATGGATCAGCCATGATTGAATGGCAGAGTAGGCTCGATGGACCGAATGGCCTAATTCTGCTCCTGGAAGTTATGAAGCCAACCCGGCTCATTAAATAATCGCACATTTTAGTTTAGTTTTAGCCTGTCCAAGTGGAAGGTTTGTGAGAAAGAACTGCAGATCGAAGGTAGACACAAACTGCTGGAGTAACTCAGCGGGTGAGGCAGCATCTATGGAGAGAAAGAATGGGTGACGTTTCGGTTCGAGACCCTGAAGGGAAGACCCTGAAGGGTCACGACCCAAAACGTCACCCATTCCTTCCCTCCATAGATGCTGCCTCACCCGCTGAATTACTTCAAGTGGAAAGTTTAGTTAAGTTTAGAGATAGTGCAGAAACAGGCCCTTTGATCAGAAACGTCATCCATGCCGTTCCGCCAGAGATGCTGCCTGACCCGCTGAGTAACCGCGGCACTTTGTATGTCTATGATCCGGTGACTCCGTAGCGTGCGCTACCCCTGCTCCCTGTGCCCGCCCCTCACCTGTGCGTAGGGCAGTGGGAAGGCTGGCATCTGTGCCCGCATCTGAATGGTCTGTTTCTGCTGCTCCAGCCGCATCTGGCGCTCCTTCTCCTGCTCCTGCAGCCGCTGAATGGCCAACTGTCTCTGCATCTCCAGGTACTCCTGAGGAACAAGGTGCATGGTTCAAGCCTGACCCACAGCAAGGCATGCACAGCACTTGCAGTCCGAAACGTCCTAACCTGCCTAGTCTGAAGAAGGGTCTCCACCCAAAATGTCACCTATTCCTCAAAGGATCTCGACGCAAAACGTCACCTATTCCTTCTCTCCGAGATGCTGTCTGACCTGCCATGTTATCCTGAAGATAGTGGAGTCTAAGGGATATGGGGAGAAGGCAGGAATGGGGTACTGATTGGGGATGATCAGCCATGATCACATTGAATGGCGGCACTGGCTTGAATGGCCTACTCCTGCACCTATTGTTTATTGTTACTCCAGCTTTTTGCGTCCATCTTCAGCTTTAACCAACATCTGCAGTTCCTTCCTACTCCCTCTCTGGTCTTATAGAACATTTTGACACAGGAAGAGACCCTTCATCCCACAATTCCCATGCTGAACATGATGCCAAGTTAAACTAATCTACTCTGCGTGTGTGTGATCCATATCCCTCCATTCCCGGCATATCCATGTGCCTCTTAAACACCACGATCGTATCTGCCTCCACCGCCACCCCTGGCCGCGCACTCCGGGCACCCACCACCCTCTGTGTGAAACATTTGCCCCTCGCATCTCGTTTAAATTTTGCCCCTCTCACTTTAAACACATGCCCTCTAGTCTTTAACATTTCTACTCTGAGCATAAGGTTCTGGACATCTATCCCATCTATGCCAAAAATTACATGGCGAAGAACTTTGAGCTGGGTGTTATAGAAATAGACAATAGACAATAAGTGCAGGAGGAGGCCATTTGGCCCTTCGAGCCAGCACCGCCATTCAATGTGATCAGGCTGATCATCCCCAATCAGTACCCCGTTCCTGCCTTCTCCCCATATCCCCTGACTCCACTATTTTTCAAGGCCCCTATCAAGCTCTCTCTTGAAAGCAACCAGAAAACTCAGGTTGATTCTTTATTAACATTTACAGCCTTGGATTTGCCAATGTTATTGAGTGTCACAGTGATGGGGCAGGGAGGGGACACAGAATTAACACTTGTGGACGGTAACCAAGAGCTTCTCTCGACTCCTCTACAGGGGGAACGGCAGGGAACAGAGGGATATGGATCACACAGGCACAGGAGATCAGTGTAAGGACACCATGTACGGCACGGACGTTGTGGGCTGAAGGGCCTGTTCCCGTGCTGTACCCTCTATTGCTACCGTGCTCTCTAGTGCTGTGAGATCTACAACCGCCATTCCATCTACTACTGCTCTGCGGGTCTACTATTGCTCTGTGTGCTCTACTGCTGCTCCGAGCTCTCTCCTGTTGCTCTGTGTGCTCTAATGTCGCCCTCTCTGCTGTTGCTCTGTGCGCTCTATTACTTTGTGTTCCCTACTATTGTGCGCTGCGACCCAGCCCCGTGACGGCTCTGCGCGCACATTACTGCCGCCGCGTGCTCTGCTACTGCCCACGTGCACGGGGCACGGACCTGCTTCTTCTGCCGCATGATCTCCAGTTTCTGGGCCAGCTGGATCTGCCGCTGCCTCTCGGCCTCCTCGGCCGCTCGCCTCAGCTTCTCGCTGTGCTCCTCTCGCAGAGCATTCAGGGCCCCACGCGCGTCCCTGATCTGGGCCAGCTTGTCCTGGAGACCCTCGTAGTACACTGCAACACAAGGTAAAAACCACTGCAATAGACACAAGGCCACCTCACCCCCTCCCGTCCTCCAGCTACCCGGCACAATGCAGACTGAAGACTCCCTTGAGCGGTGAGGCCAGGAATGTCACCCAGAGCTCACTTCCAAAACTGGCCTTTGGTGTGCTCTGATGGAGGAGCTGGCCATTCCACCCATCGTGCTCTGCTCGCCCTACTGTAGGGTAGGATTAAGCCAGACATACTGCATAGTGCTCGGCCCGGCCAACCCAACCCGGCCAAAGCCAACCCGGCCAGGCCTGGCCAGGCCCGGCCAAAGCCAACCCGGCCAGGCCCGGCCAAAGCCAACCCGGCCAAAGCCAACCCGACCAGGCCCGGCCAAAGCCAACCCGGCCAGGCCCGGCCAAAGCCAACCCGACCAGGCCCGGCCAAAGCCAACCCGGCCAGGCCCGGCCAAAGCCCAACCAAACCCCAACCCGGCCAGGCCCGGCCAAAGCCAACCCGGCCAGGCCCGGCCAAAGCCAACCCGGCGAAAGCCAACCCGGCCAGGCCCGGCCAAAGCCAACCCGACCAGGCCCGGCCAAAGCCAACCCGACCAGGCCCGGCCAAAGCCAACCCGACCAGGCCCGGCCAAAGCCAACCCGGCCAGGCCCGGCCAAAGCCAACCCGGCGAAAGCCAACCCGGCCAGGCCCGGCCAAAGCCAACCCGACCAGGCCCGGCCAAAGCCAACCCGACCAGGCCCGGCCAAAGCCAACCCGGCCAGGCCCGGCCAAAGCCAACCCGGCCAGGCTCGGCCAAAGCCAACCCAACCCGGCCAACCCCAAGCCAACCCGGCCAAACCCAAGCCAACCCAACCCGGCCACCCTGGGGACATTGTCGGGACGGAGCGACGTGTGGACACTCACGGCGTTTCTCGTCCAGCTGGTTGAGCAGCTCCAGCAGCTGAGGGTGCATGCTGTTGATGGACTGGAAGAGGGAGAGCACAGCGGTGTCGTTGGTGATGCTGCGGCCACGTATGTGATTGCTCTTCATGCGGTTCACAAACGTCACCACCGAGTTCTGCAGCGTCTTCAGGAACTGCTCGTGGTTCTCCTCCGACTCGCCGTTCTGGTACTGCTGCTGAACCGAGAACACAGAGAGCAGAGAACACATTCAGCCACAGAGTCACACAGCAGGGGAACAGGCCCTTCGGCCCATCTTGCTCATGCCGATCACTGTTTAGTTTTAGTTAAGACATACAGCATGGAAATAGGCCCTTCAACTCAGCTTGCCCATGTTGTCCAAGGTTAAGTCACAGTTTACACATAAAGCATGGCAACAGACCCTTCAGCCCAGCTTGCCCATACTAACCTGCAATGCTACTACTGCTCAGCATGGATTCGGTGGGCCAAAAGATCTGTTTCCATGCCTTATCTCTAAATTAAATCTAAACCTTGCCCATACCAACATGCAATGCGACTGCTGGTCGGCACGGACTCAATGGGCTGAAGGGCCTGTTTGCACACTGTAGCACTAGACCATTGTGGGCTCCACTTTTCCCAGGTCATCGATGCCAACTCTATTTCGTTCTGTTCATACCTCTGGTTTCCCTCTACCCTGACTCTCAGTCTGAAGAAGGTCTCGTCCCGAAACGTCACCTATTGACCAAGGTGCAGTTTAGTTTTTGCTTAGACATGCATTGTAGAAACAGGCCCTTCGGCCCAGCAGTCACATGTACACCAGCTCTATCCTACACACTAGGGATCATTTTTAACAGAAGCCAATTAATCTACAATCCTGCATGTATTTGGTACCTCATCTACACTTGTCCCACCTGCCCGCAATTGGCCCATATTCTGCTAAGTAAGTTTATTGGCCAAGTATTCACATACAAGGAATTTGCCTTGGTGCTCCGCCCACAAGTAACAACATGACATACAGTGACAGTTATGAATGACTCAGAAAACACTAAACATTAATAATAATAAAACATTAATGATAAAACACCATTGATCAAGCATGTGAACCAACAAAATACCAGATCAAAGGGAGGCTACAGATTTTTGGCTGTTGAGTAGAGCAACTACTCGTGGATAAAAACTGTTTTTATGTCTGGCTGTGGCAGCTTTGACAGTCCGGAGTCGCCTTCCAGAGGGAAGTGATTCAAAGCGTTTGTGGCCAGGGTGAGAGGGGTCAGAGATGATCTTGCCTGCTCGCTTCCTGGCTCTTGCAGTGTACAGTTCACAATGGAGGGAGGTTGCAGCCAATAATCTTCTCTGCTGATCGGACGATTCGCTGCAGTCTCCAGGTGTCGTGCTTGGTGGCTGAGCCAAACCAGACCGTGATGGAGAAGGTGATGACAGACTCTACGATGGCCGTGTAGAATTGGACCATCATTGCCTGTGGCAGATTGTGTTTCCTCAGCTGCTGTAGGAAGTACATCCTCTGTTGTGCCTTTTTGACTGTGGAGTCGATGGCAGTGCCCCACTCAAGGTCCTTGGAGATGATGGAACTTAAAAGACTCCACAGATGTGACTGGTGTTGTTGATGGTGAGTGGGGTGAGGGGAGGTGGAGCTCTCCTAAAGTCTACAATCAATTCCACTGTTCAAGTGCCTTTTAAACGTTGTTCTAGTTTCTACCTCAACTACACCCCCTCCCCTCCCCACCCCGGCAATATATCCACCAATCCGTGTGTGAAAAAGTCGCCCCTCAGGTTCCTATTAAATCTTTCCCCATCCACCTTAAACCCATGGCCTCAGATTTTAGATTTACCTGGTCTGGAATAAAGTCCTTTGCTGTAAACAAGAGGAATTGCAGATGCCGGCTTCCAGAGAAGGACACAAAGGGCTGAAGTAACTGAGCAGGACAGGCAGTAAATGTGCAGGGAGTGAATGCGAGAGTGGGATGGCAGAGTACTGGTCTGAACGGGTGACCGATGGTCGGCATGGACTCCCTGGGCCGATGGGCCCGTTTCCATGCTGAATCTCCAAACTAAACAACGCCAGAAGGAAGTGGATTCAAGGAGGTAAATAAAGGAGAGACAGAAGAGCACAGACAGGTGATGTTTAGGGTGGTGAATCTATGGAATTCTTTGCCACGGACGGCTGAGGAGGAAAAGTCAGTGGCTGTATTGAAGGCAGAGATAGATAGATTCTTGAATGGTACGGATGTCAGATTTAGTTAGATTCTAAATTCAAGTAACCTTTGCATCTTTGCAAGTAAGAATGTCATTGATCTATCTGGGACACAGGAGAATAAAAACTCTCTTCATCAATGGATGTTTTTAAGGCAGAGATAGATACATAGATTGTGTCGGAAGGAACTGCAGATGCTGGTTTAAACCGAAGATAGACACAAAATGCTGGAGTAACTCAGCGGGACAGGCAGCATCTCCAGGGAGAAGGAATGGTTGAAGTATCGGGTTGAGACCCTTCTTCAGATTCTTGATTAGTATAGGTGTCAGGGGATATGGGGAGAAGGCAGGAGAATGGGGTTAGGAGAGAGAGAGATAGATCAGCCACGATTGAATGGTGGAATAGATTTGATGGGCCGAATGGCCTAATTCCACTTTAGTTTAGTTTAGAGATACAGCGCAGAAACAGGCCCATCGGCCCACCGGGTCCGCGCCGACCAGCGATCCCTGCACATTAACATCATCCTACACCCACTAGGGACAATGTTTACATTTACCAAGCCAATTAACTACAAAACCCGTACAGTCACTTAAGGCAGCAACTCCAGCGCTGCGCTGTAAGGCAGCAACTCCAGCGCTGCAGGAAAACTGCGACTGTAAAGATCTTGCAGGGAGCAAAAACCCACAGCGCTGCAGTCACTGTAAGGACAGTCCGTAGCGCTGCAGAGACAGCACCCGTGCAGTCGGGATGCAGAACCCAGCGCTGGTCACTGTCTCCAGCGCTGCAGTCACTGTAAGGCAGCAACTCTCCCGCTGCAGTCACTGTAAGGCAGCAACTCCAGCGCTGCAGTCACTGTAAGGCAGCAACTCCAGCGCTGCAGTCACAGTAAGGCAGCAACTCCAGCGCTGCAGTCACTGTAAGGCAGCAAGCGCTGCAGTCACTCCCAGTGCTGCAGTCACAGCAGCAGTCACTGCAGTCACTGTAAGGCAGCAACTCTCCCGCTGCAGTCACAGTAAGGCAGCAACTCCAGCGCTGCAGTCCAGCGCTGCTGTAAGGCAGCAACTCCAGCGCTGCAGTCACTGTAAGGCAGCAACTCCAGCGCTGCAGTCACTGTAAGGCAGTGACTGGAGAGCGGGCTTACCTCCACCACTGCGACAGGGGCCGGGTGGGGCTCCACCGGCTGCACAGTCGGCTCCGCAACGGAGACAGGGGCCGAGGGGGTCGGGCTCTTCCGAACTTCCTCTTGCTTCTTCTCCCAGTAGTTCCGATTCAGGTAGCGAGCCAGCTTCCAAGCAAAGAGCACAACAGGTTATTTAGCACGTGTAATAAAGAATTGCAGATGCTGGTTAAAATCAAAGGCGGACACAAAATGCTGGAGTAACTCCGCGGGTGAGGCAGCGTCTCTGGAGAGAAGGAATGGGTGACGTTTCGGGTCGACACCCTTCTTCAGACTCGACCTGAAACATCGCCCATTCCTTCTCTCCAGAGATGTGTGCCTCACCCGCTGAGTTACTGCAGCATATTCTGTCCACCCAGATTTAGTATCATCTCTCTCTTCTCCCTTTCCCGCTAGAAAACCACCATAAACCATTTTCACTCGACAAGTTTCACACAAATTATTACCTCAGGATCGATCTCTTCGGCAGTCGGAGCAGAAGAATTCTGGAAGGGAGAAGCACAAGGTTTTCGTCTGATATTCACACTTACATTTATTGCCAACCACTTTCTCTCTCGTATGCCATCTTATAACCCAACTATGACTAAACAAGCGTTTGGAGATACTGCGCGAAAAATCAGGCCCTTCGGCCCACCGAGTCCGTGCCAACCCTCATTCACTGTAACTCTAGCACTAACACACACACACGGAACAATTTACAAGAAGAATATTCACCGACAAACCTGCACGTCTTTGAGATGTGGGAGGAAACCAGAGCACCCGGAGAAACCCACGAGGTCTATGCGCAATTTGCATGTTCTTCTTGTAACCACAAGGGGTTTCCTCCCACGTCCCACAGATGTGCAGGTTTGCAGCTGGACTGCTCTCTGTGAATTGTCCTTGGTGTGCAGGGAGTGCATGAACAAGTGGGATAATACAGAACAGGTTTGAACGGGCGATTGATAGTTGGCGGGCCAGAGGACCCGTTTCCGTGCTGCATCCTCTCCGTGGATTGTCACCTTGTCGTGGTGGAGAAGCTTGTGTGGTCCTGAGATCCTGAGAGCGATGCCGTCTGGAGTGATGCTCCTGGTAGGGCCACCCATGGCGGTAAGATCGAGGGGGAGGTCTCTGACAAAGAGCAATCCAACCAAGACCTCAACGGTGGAACAGGCGGAGGACGATGGCTGACCTTAGTGGAGCGTCACAACGGCTGGGAAGGCGGATGAAGGCTGCAGCAGAAAAGGGTCTCCGGTCGTCTTGGACTCTGTGCCGCTGGATCGTGACCCAGATCTGTCATGGACCGTGGGGTGGCTGTCTGTGCACCAGTCTCCCCACGTTAAACAAAGTCACGCACAGGCGTCCTCCGTAGAGAGGACAGTCATACTCGTTTCCAGTGACTGCTTATGATGATCTTTCAATCAAAACCTGGATAGAGTGGACGTGGAGAGGATGTTTCCACTAGTGGGACAGTTTAGGACCAGAGGGCGCAGCCTCAGAATTGAAGGACGTTCTTTTAGGAAGGAGATGAGGAGGAATTTATTCAGTCAGAGGGTAGTGAATTTGTGGAATTCATTGCCACAGAATGCTGTGGAGGCCAAGTCGATGGATATTTTTAAGGCAGAGATAGATTGGTTCTTGATTAGTGCGGGTGTCAGGGGTTATGTGGAGAAGGCAGGAGAATGGGGTGAAGGGGGAGAGATAGATCAGCCATGATTAAATGGCGGAGTAGAAAGGATCTTTATCCAAAACGTCACCCTTTCCAGAGATGCTGCCTGCCCCGCTGTTACGCCAGCTTTTTGTGTCCATGGCAGTGTAGACTTGATGGGCCGAATGGCCTAATTCTACCCCTATCACTTATGAACATCTCCAATTGTCTTTTAAGTGCTGATATTCCGATCACTTACAAAAACCTCAATACCTCTGAATTACGTCAGCATTATTAAAACACCCGTGGCGCACAGCAACAACAGAATTCCCCCTCAAATTGGCTCCCACACAGGCTGGGACTCTTACCACAGGGGACGAGTAGAGGCTGCTGACCGGTGGGGCTGATGAGGTCACTGGACTCGGCTCAGCCTTTGGGTACATGGAGTAGGTGTTCTTCTGTCTCTGTGAGAGGGAGAGAGTTTTCAGTGAGACGGCAGCAAAAGAAAGCAATGGCCGTCAGCCCCACAACCTTGAACCTCCACCACCAGCCATCGACTTACACACACCCACCCACACACCCATTTTCGTTTTTAAATGCTCCTGTCTTTTCCCAAACCAAGATCTTCGCTAGAACTGCGACAATGATTTTGTCAGCAGAAAGAACACAAGTTATTTGAAACTGTCATAAATGGACCATGCTTTCATCAAGCACTTGACAAGAGCTTGGGATACAGCAGGATAGACAATAGGTGCAGGAGTAGGCCATGCGGCCCAGCCAGCACCGCCATTCAATGTGATCATGGCTGATCATCCCCAATCAGTACCCCGTTCCAATCAGTACTTCTCCCCATATCCTGACTCCGCTACCTTTAAGAGCCCTATCTAGCTCTCTCTTGAAAGCATCCAGAGAACCTGCCTCCACCGCCCTCCTGAGGCAGAGAATTCCACAGACACCACTCTCTGTGAGGAAAACATGTTTCCTCGTCTCACACAGTGGCATTAGTGTACAGGGTGATCGGCCTTTCGACCCACCGAGTCCACATTGACAGCGATCACCCCATACTCTACCTCCATCCTACACACTAGGAACAATTTACAATTTTACCGAAACCGATCAACCTACAAACCTGCACATCTCAAAACAAAGCGGCCGTAGTCAGGGTCAAATCGGGTTTCTCTGGTGCTGTGAGGCAGCAGCTCTACTTACAAAATTCTTAAGGGGTTGGATAGGCTAGATGCAGGAAGATTGTTCCCGATGTTGGGGAAGTCCAGAACAACGGGTCACAGTTTAAGGATAAGGGGGAATTCCTTTAGCACCGAGATGAGGAAAGCATTTTTCACACAGAGAGTGGTGAGTCTCTGGAACTCTCTGCCACAGAAGGTAGTTGAGGCCAGTTCATTGGCTATATTTAAGAGGGAGTTGGATGTGGCCATTGTGGCTAAAGGGATCAGGGGGTATGGAGAGAAGGCAGGTACAGGATACTGAGTTGGATGATCAGCCATGATCATATTGAATGGCGGTGCAGGCTTGAACGGCCAAATGGCCAACTTCTGCACCTATTTTCTATGTTTCTATGAGTTACTTTGGTTTGAACTATAGCACTTCTGGCTTACTGCGTTTGTGTCAGGATTTACGCGTCAGGGAAAATCTTACAACCATCTTACATCCCGTCCACAGGATGGAACTTTGGGGGATATTTGAACATTTTTAAAAAAGGTTGTCCGAGGGGCCAAAGTATCCAAAGATGATAGATTAAGAAATATACCTGCACCTGATCCACCAAATATTCCCATAGACGCAAGGCATCACATCTTGACCAATGTGAATGAAAATGAGGACAATATGGTCAGCGTTGCTAAGCCGGAAAGTTCATACATTCTAGGAACAGAATTAGGCCATTCTACTCATCAATTTTACTCCGCCATTCAATCATGGCTGATCGATCTTTCCCTCTCAACCCCATTCTCCTGCCTTCACCGCATAACACCTGACAACCTTAAGGGCTTGTCCCACGATGCGAGTTCACTCAAGAGCTCTCCAGGTTTAAAAAAAAAAATCAAACTCGTGGTATTCTATGAACTCCTACGACCTTCCACGAGTATGTTCATGAGCTCTGACGAGCTCCTACAAGTAACGATTTTCTTCATCACGAGTATTTTTTTACCTGTGAAGTTTTTTCAACACTGAAAAATGTCCACGAGTGAAAACATTCTCATGATGAAAACAATTTTTATTTTTTACTGTTTTACTTGTAGGAGCTGATGACCATACTCGTCGCGCCGTCAGCCCGCCCCTGGCGGCACCACTCACCGCTCTCTCTTTCTCTTCAGCCTCGGACTGTGACAGGGCTATGGCCAGCTGAAGTTCCTCTTCTTCCTGCAAGGCAGCTTCATCACGCTTGGGAGGTAACTGGCGGGAGAGACCCAGTCAATAGGAGGCAGGCGTTCAGAAACCCGATGGTGGGAAATACAACTCCTCACATCAAGTGTGCGCAAACCTCACCCCTATCCCCAAACACAAATCCAGTTTGTTTAGGAGTCAGAGAGCCCTTCGGCCCAACTTGCCCACGCTGACCAACATGCCCCATCTACACCTGTGAAAGGTCCATATCCTGGTAAACTTGTCCCAACCATGTACCAGTCTGTTTTTATTAAACCTTGGGATAGTCCATGCCTCAATTACCTCCTCCGGCAGCTCCTTCCATACACCCGCCATACTTTGTGTTTAAAAAAAAACAACCCCCCAGGATCCCATTAAATCTTTCCCGCCTCACCTTATACCCATGTCATTTAGTTATCAATTCCACAACTCTGGGAAAAAGACTGTATGTTTACCTGATCTATTCCTATCATGATTCAGTACGCCTCCAAAAGATGACCCCTCATCCTCCTGCGCTCCAAGGAATGAAGCCCCAGCCTGCTCAACCTCTCCCTATAGCTCAGTCCATTCAGTCCTGGCAACATCCTGGTATATCTTCTCTGGACCCTTTCAAGCTTGACAACATGGTGTCCCTATAACATGGAGAGCAAAACCGAACACGACACTCTAAATGTGGCCTCACCAACGTCTGAGGTGTGACTATCACATGACACGAACTTCTATACTCAAAACTCTGACAGATGAAGGCCAATGTGCCAAAGGCCTATTCACCTTCACTAAACCATTCGCAAGAAACTATGCACCTGCACTCATAGATCCATAACACTCCCCCAGATCCCAGCCATTCACCGTGTATTTCCTGCCCATAACCAAACAGTGCCTCAAGACAAGTTCCTATTAAGCTCATGTCATGGGAGCAGTAGTAGGCCACGACTGATGAATACTTTGTCACGTGTGACAAGTCAGTTATATTCTTTGTGTCGCAAGACTCGCCACAAAAAAGGCGGCGACAAGGTTTCAAAGTATCCCCCGCTCTCCCTCTCGTGCCAGGTCCACCGTTGTTTGTCCCTCCCTCCCCCCCCCACGCCGGATCCTCCTTTAGTTTAGTTTAGAGATACAGCTCAGAAACAGGCCCTTCGGCCCGAGTCAGCACTGACCAGCGATCCCTGCACACTAACACAACCCTACGCACTCGAGGGACAATTTTACATTGACACCAAGTCAATTGACCTACAAACCTGGACACCTTTGGAGTGTGCTGGGAAACCAAAAATCTCGCAAGTCACAGGGAGAACGGACAAACACCATACAGACAAGCAACCGGTCAGGATGGAACCCGGGTCTCTGGCGCTGAGGCAGTTGCTCTACCGCTGCGCCACCGTGAGGCCCTTTGACGTCAGCGGCACGTCCTCCAGCTCCCACGTGGCCCGCCCTCCACCGGCGGCCCCTTCCCTCAACCCCAGCCGCCAGTAGGAACTTGCTTTGAGGTGCAGTTTATTTGTAGTGTCCCGTAACATTTTACAAATATGGAAGGCCAATGGGAAATGTTATTCCTTGAAGTCATTCTGTTTCTTGCATCTGCATCATTATTTTTAAAGCCTAGTCACCACAATAAATCTTTACTCAAAAAAGTTTTCATTTCTGACCTTTTCCTCCCCCCCACCCCCCCACAGGATCAGGCCCTTCGGCCCACATTGTCCGTGCCCAGCATGGTGCCAAGATAACTCAATCTCTTCTTCCTGCACATGCTCCACATCCCTCCATATCCAAGGGAGACAAAAAAAAATGTTGAGGCAACATCTATGGAGAGAAGGAATAGGCAACATTTTCTGGTCGAGACCCAAGAGAAGGAATATTCTATGCTATTCCTTCTCTCCATAGACGCTGCCTCACCCGCTGAGTTTCTCCAGCATTTTTTTTTGTCCACCTTGGATTGCTCCAGCATCTGCTGTTCTTTCTTAAACAGTCCCTCCATATATCCACGTACCTATCCAAACGCCTCTTTAATGCCGCTATCAAATCTGCCTTCACTCCTGGCAGCGTTCCAGGCGTCCACCTAGGTAAAAACTTTAGTCCCGCGCATCTCCTTTAAACTTTGCCCCTGATTCAACACGGAGGGCAACGGTTGCATGGCAGATGTTGCATGATGAGCCAGATGCATCGAAATTTTGTTCAGACTTGCATTTGTTGGTGTATTTTTGAATGACAATAAAATCTTTGATTGATTGGCTGATATTCAGCCCATCAAGTCTACTCCAACATTCAATTATGGCTGATCTATCCTAACCCCATTCTCCCGCCGTCTCCCCATAACCTCTGACACCCGTACTAATCAAGTATCTGTCAATCTGCGTCTTAAAAATACCTAATGACTTGGCCTCAAGAGTTCAGATATTCCCCCTCATCTTCTTTCTAAATGTACGTCCTTTTATTCTGAGGCTGTGGCCTCCGGGTCTAGACTCTCCCACTAGTGGAAACATCCTCTCCACATCCACTCTATCCAGGCCTTTTACTATTCGGTAAGTTTCAATGATGTACCCCCTCATCCTTCTGAACTCTAGCGAGTACAGGCCCAATGCCGTCAAACGCTCATCATACATTATCCCACTCATCCCTGGGATCATTCTCGTAAACCTCCTCTGGACCCTCTCCAATGCCAGCACGTCCTTCCTCCGATATGGGGCTCAAAACTGCTCACAATATTTCACATGCGGCCTGACCAAGACCCGGTCAAGCCCCAGCATTCTCGGCGACTCCCGAATGACTGGCAGTGGTGTGCATCTTACCTGCGACTGCTGGGAGAGAGGGCTAGTCAGGTACTCTGGGGGCAGGTCAACGGGTGCGGTGGCAGCAGGCTTGGCCTCGGATTTCCTGGCGAGAGAAGAGAGTCAGCCTCTGAGGCATCGGCCCACACGGCACACACCACTGTCCAATGCAAGTACAAGAGAACAATCAAGATGGCCATGTCCTGACCATTCACATGGAAGAACCTTGCAATGGAAGCTTAGTGCAGCCCACACGCGCTTGAAAACACTTATTTCAGCAAAGACCCTTTTCCACCAAGGTACTGGTCCACCACAGATTGCTTCCCCTCTCCTCTTCCTCCCCTGAAGTCTTTGGTAAAAATGTAAATTGTTATGTGAGTGTGAGTGCGAGCGTGTGAGAGTGTGTGGTATGTGTTAGTTTGTGGGGATCGCCAGTCGTTGTGGACTCAGTGGGCCGAAGGGCCTGTTTCTGCACTAATTCCAAACTAAACTGATGCCCCTGCCCAGGGTCAAGTACATAACTGGACGGGACTAACCCTGAACATTTTATTACAACACAAGTCAGACTGGAGCTCAACTCATGCAGTCAGCTCATGCCCAGACACAGTGAGCAGCAGGCTCTAGCGGCAATGAGACTGTTAGCCAGGCTAGAACCAAGGCCTACAATACAGATGGGCAAGTCCCAATGCAATGAGTAGTTCTGCATTAAACTCATTTATCCACAAAACATTGGTGCTAATTGTCAATGCAGGGGTAGCACAGGAGCAGTGCTGAACCACTGTCTACATCATTGGTGACCCTCGGACTATACTGGCGTCACATTGCACTAAACATTATTCTCTCATCATGTATCTGTACACTGTGGACAGCTCGATTGTAATCACGTATTCTTTCCGCTGACTGGTTAGCACGCGGCAAAAGCTTTTCACTATACCTCAGTGCACGTGACAATAAACTAAACTCAAGCAGTGGGCAGCTGATAGACCTGTGGTCTCACGGCGCCAGAGACCCGGGTTCCATCTTGACCTCGGGTGCTGTCTGTGTGGAGTTTGCACTTTTCTCCCTGTGACCGCGCGGGTTTCCTCCGGGTGCTCCAGGAGATTCCCACATCCTAAAGGCTCGTAGGCTTGTCGGTTAATTAGCTTCTGCAAATGATACCGACTGTGCAAGGGAGTAGATGAAGAAAGTGTGGGCAACTTCCCCCCCCCCCCCCCCCCCCCCCCCCCCACACAGAGAGCAGTGGGCAAGTGGAATGGGCTGCCAGGAGAAGTGGTCAAGGCAGGTATAAATACATGCTAAGGACAGGTACATGAAGAAGAAAGTGCAGGGTGATCGATCGATGGTCGGCGTGGACTCGGGGGGCAGGGGCCTGTTCCTTTCAGACATTCAATGCTGCATCTTTCAATCAACCAGTCAATTTTACACACATTGTTAAATCCCATTAACTTTAAATCTTTTCAATACCGGGTATTTTTACATAAACACAACTAATGGGCCTGTCTCACTTACACGATTTTTTTGGCGACTTGCCGGCACCCGTCATAGTCGCAGCAGGTCGCCGAAAATGTTCAACATGTTGAAAATCCAGCGGCGACCAGAAAAAAGGTACGACTCTTTGGGCGATTACCCACGACCACACAGGTTTCACCCCGCGACATGTCGCCGAAAATAAATTGGGTAAGTGGGACAGGCTCATTACTGTAAGCAATAGACAGGTGAAGTTACGTGGCATTAGTGGATTAACCGTAATCTACCATTTCAATAAGAATAAAGTTTGGCATACATGGTACTGGTGTCAAGGTCTTCCTTTCTGTGAAAAAAAAATGTACAGGTCACCAGAGAGAGAGACACACACACACACACCAAATATTCTTAACTTTAACCACCTAAACCACCCCAGTCCAGACTTGTTGTGAACACTGGAGACCAGAGGCATGCATTTACACCACAGTCATCAAGTGCAACTCCCCAAAATGCTTCAGGTTTTCATTAGTGAAATGAATATCTCATCACGATAGAATGATGCGATTTATTGGATCATACCCGCTCCAAGTGCAGGAACCGGCATATAAAAAGACACAAAGTGCTGGAGTAACTCAGCAGGTCAGGCAGCATCTGTGGAGAACACGGATACATTACATTCATGGCTATCGCGCAAAACGGCATCGATCCATGTTACGGTCCATTAAAGATACAGCGCGCAAACAAACAGGCGCTTTGGCCCAGAGTCCATGCTACCAGCGATCAATCCTAATGCTAGCACAGTGCTGTAATGGCACCACCGTGCCGGAGGATTGTTAATCATCATGAATAAACCGCAGTACACTGTGCAGTCGATATCTGGTCACCAGCGTGTCAACTCATGTTTTATGTCTTAGCATAACATATCACAAGTGCTTCTTAAACTATTTCAGTCATTCACCCTCGACTTTAATTTTCTATGTTACTGGTAATTTGTCTCATTCTCCCTTGTGTATAATTTCATATATAATTTATTTTGTCACATGAGCAAAAAACATAAGTTAACTCATTCACCCCAAAATAATTTCATTCACCCTTGGGTGAACCATTCACCAGTTTAAGGAGCACTGTACGAGCAACATCCTCCACATTAGAGACAATATACAATTTTACCAAAGTCGATTAACCTGCAGCCTTGGAGTGTGGGAGGAAACCGCAGCGCCCGGGGAAAACCGACCGTCACAGGGGGAGCGTACAAACTCGCTCCAAAGAGCACCCGCAGTCAGGATTGAACCTGGGTCTCTGGCGCAGTGAGGCAGCAACTCTACCACTGCGCTGCCCTATCTTCCAGAGATGCTGCTTGACCTGCTGAGTTACTCCACCATTTTGTGCCTTTTGGTGGACAAAAAAGGTCACTGAGGACAGGCGCTTGTGTGACAAAAAGGTTAATAAGTGGGGTCTCTAAACATTCCACACCCACGTACAACTTGCATGCATTCTAAATTACTATCTACGCAAAGCAACCTGCAAAGGTTGAGCAATCAAGGTAAATAAAAACCCAGACACCCAGCTCAATTCTGACCCTGGGCGTTGTCTGTGTGTTCAATTTGCACGCTCTCCCCGCGACCGCATGGGTTTCCTCCCACACCCTGAATACCTGCGGTTTTCGTAGGTTAATTGGCCTCTGCACCATTGCCCCTCGTGTGCAGGGACTGGATGGGAATGTGTGATAACATAGAACTAGCATGGTCAATGGCCGGCATGGACTCGATGGGCCGAAGGGCCCGTTTCCAAGCTGTATGTTTCAGTCAATCAACAGGCAGACACTCAAACCTGGAGCAAGTTTCTTTTTCTTTTTATTTTTTATATCTTTATTTATTAGAGGTGCCGTAAGTTACATCAGTGTACATCCCTTGTATTGTACCCCTTAATGTTTTTAAAGGCTTTAGAAAAGAGAGAAAAGAGAGAAAAATAGCAGCATAGAAAGTAGAAAAGTGAAAAAGAGATGTGAAAGTGCAAAAGCGTGACAGAGGGAAAGGAAACCCTTGGGGAGTTAGAGACCGGAGATTAAGAGATAGACCCTGGAGAGGAAAAAAAAACAAGGGAAAGATAGAGAAAGAAAGAAGAAAGGCCAGTTATTTTATTATAAACATCTCGCAAAAGGAATCTACCAACTCGACAGTTTTTCTTCCCCCTTTACCAAGACCTGACACCGGTACCTTTTTTGAGGTATTCTTGCACCTTATCCTTGTAATAGATTTATAAATGCAGACCACGTCTTATAGAAACAGTCTGATTTTCCTGCAAGCCGGAGTCTCATATCTTCCAAGTGTAGTGTTTCTAACATAGTTGAAATCCACATATTAACTGTTGGTATAGGAGAATTTTTCCAGAATTTTAAGATTAGCTTTTTTCCAGTTATTAAGCCATATTCAAATAGAGTCTTTTGAAACACATTTAATTCAGGGCTATCTTCCGATATCCCAAAGATAATCCAGTCTGCTTTTGGAATCAGTTTTATTTTAAATATTTTTGTGAAAATTTCAAAAATTTCAGTCCAAAATGTTTGAATTTTTGTGCAAAAGACAAATGAGTGTGCTATATTAGCTTCTTGACATTGACATGTATCACATATAGGTGAGACATTGGGAAAAAGTTTACTTATTTTAGTTTTTGAATAGTATAATCTGTGAACGATTTTAAATTGTATTAAGGTGTGTCTTACATTAATTGAACATTTATGCACATTTAATAAATATTCTTCCCACCTTTCTTTGGGAATTTTTATACTTAATTATTTTTCCCAGTCTCTCCTGATACCATCTGTTGTTGGTATTTCTGCATTTAGAATATTATATATATATATATATATATATATATATATATATATATATGGTATTAGGTTTGCTGATTCTGCTCATTATTACTTCTAATAGTAGTATTCATTACTTCTTCCAGTAAGTCTGGAGGCATATTGTGATAATCTTGTGCGTATTTTTTCAGATATTCACAGATTTGGAAATATTTAAAATACTGATTGTTTCCCAAATTGTATTTTAGTTGTATTTGTTTAAATGATAACAGTTTTCCCAATTCATACACATCTCCGAAGATTTTAATTCCAGCTCTTTCCCATTGTAGAAATGCTTTATCTATAGTTGAAGGTTTAAATGAGGGTTTTTTTACCGATAGGAGATAAGAGAGATACATTTCTTAATTTTAAATTGTGTTTTATTTATTTCCAAATTCTAATTGTGCTGTATGTAATTGGATTATTGTTGTAATTTATATTATTCATCGATATTGGAGAGAGAAGGATTGCTCCAATATTATAAGGAGAGCAATCCTCTCTCACCATAATCGTCCAATCCGGTTGCTAGGGAGAGTTATCCAGCAGTTGGATCATGTTTCTGATATTTACAGACCAGTAGTAATACATAAAGTTGGGGAGTGCTAATCCCCCTACTACTTTGGGTTTATTCAGATGAGCTCTTTGTATTCTGTGGGATTTATAATCCCAAATAAAATTTGCACTTTCCTTTGCAAACGCAAGAGATGCTACACTTGTCCCTTCACCTCCCCCCTCCACTCCTTTCAGGGACCCAAGCAGTCCTTCCAGGTCCGACAGAGGTTCACCTGCACCTCCTCCACCCTCATCTACTGCATCCGCTGCTCCAGATGCCAGATGATCTATATCGGTGAGACCAAGCGGAGGCTTGGCGATCATTTCGCCGAACACCTCCGTTCGGTCCGCAATAACCAACCCGGTTATTCCGGTGGCTCAGCACTTCAACTCCTCCTCCCATTCCATATCCGACCTCTCGGTCCTGGGCCTCCTCCACGGCCAGAGTGAACAACACCGCAAGTTGGAGGAACAGCACCTCATATTCCGCTTGGGGAGTCTGCATCCTCTGGGCTTGAACATTGAATTTTCTCAATTCTGGTAACCCTGGCTGTCTCCTCCCCTTCCCACCTCTCCCTCAGCCCTCGGGCCCTGGCATTCCCTCTCTCTCTCTCTCTCTCTATCTCTCCCCCACCCTAGTTGCACTAGCTTCTCATTTTCACACTACAAACAGCTTACAATGGCCTGTTCCCTTTATCATCGATAATTTTTTGCATATCTTTCATTCATTGTTCTTTATCTCTCCACATCACCGTCTATACCTCTCGTTTCCCTGATCCCTAACCAGTCTGAAGAAGGGTCTCGACCCGAAACGTCGCCTATCTCCTTCGCTCCTTAGATGCTGCTGCACCCGCTGAGTTTCTCCAGCCTTTTGTGTAGCCTAAAATTTGTGATATCCGAGTCCAGTTTTTTAAAAAACTTTTTGGGTAAATATATTGGGATAGATTGGAACAGGTATAAAATTTGTGGTCGCAAGTTTCAATCCACATGAAGCTCCAGCAGTCACCTCTGGCCTGCAATTGTCGCCGTACTTCCCAGGGGTGAAGGTCTTACCTTTGTTTAACACCTCCCAGACAAGGGACAGTCCGATGCACCTCATGTACACCTGTTACCTACATCTTACCGGCTGCCCCTTCAAATCAACCCAGCGGTGAAGGCTCACACATCAAGACCAAAGATAGACACAAAAAGCTGGGGTAACTCAGTGGGACAGGCAACATCTCTGGAGAGAAGGAATGGCTGACGTTTTGGGTTGAGACCCAAGGGTCTCATTCCTTCTCTCCAGGGATGCTGCCTTCCTCGCCGAGCCACTCCAGCTTCGGTTTAAACCAGCACCTGCAGTTCCGTCTTGCACATCAAGGCCAACGTTTACTAACTTGTTCAGCTGCTCAAAGCATGGCTCGCAAACACGGACTTCTTTCTCGATCCCAAACTTGGGGATGGTGGAGGACTTGGAGGAACATTTTCCACAGAAGATCTGCCCACACGCCCTGCAGTGATGCTGGGGAGAAGAACGGACAACAGCAGCAGTCAGCCAAGGCACCCAGCAAATGCTCCTTCTGAAGACACGCGCGACCATTAGTCAGTTAATCCCCGGTGCCAGAGCTTGTTGTTAATCATCAGTTGCCAGAGTTTAGCTTTAGTTTGAGATACGGCGCAGCAACAGGCCCTTCCGCCCACCGGGTCCGCGCCAACCAGCGGTCCCCGTATACCAACACGGGTGACAATTTACAATTTGACCAAAGCAAATTAACCGGCACGCCTTTGGAGTGTGGGAGGAAACTGGAGCACCTGGAGAAATCCTGGGAGAACATACAAACTCTGTACAGGCAGCCCCCTTAGTCAGGATCAAACTTGGGACTTTGGCGCTGCGAGGGAGCAACTCTACCGCTGCGCCATCGTGCCGCTGGAGGTTGGACAATGGACAATGGGACCCGGTGGGACAAAAGGGGAAGCCGGCGTGCTTTGTAACTTTATCAGCACCATAGGTGGCTTCTATTTGTAATACATTGTGTATGCAGGCAGAGAATTCCTACGCATTCCTATTCCTATTGTCTGTACGGAGTTTAAACATTCTTCCCGTGACCTGCGTGGGCTTTATCCGGGATCTTCAATTTCCTCCCACACTCCAAAGACGTACAGGTTTGTAGGTTAATTGGCTTGGTATAAAATGGTTTTAAAAAACTGTCCCTTGTGTGCGTGTGTGTAGGCTAGTGTTTGTTAGTGTGTGGGGACTGCTGGTCGGCGTGGACCTGGCGGACCAAAGGGCCTGTTTCGGCGCTGTATCTCCAAAGCAAACTAAATGGTACGGCGCGAGTTGAATTTGTTTCTTGTTTGCAATGTTCTACATCCAGTACGTGCAGCGCGCGACCACCGGCTGCGCTGCCTGGTGTATTTCCTCTGATGAAGCGGGACCAATGAGTTTCAGAGCTGGCGGACGCGCGAGGGTGGATGGGGGTGTTTGGGGGGGTTAACTACCTTCCTGGTCACCACCCCAAACTGCACTCTGCACCGGTGACATTCCTCAGCGTCCACCCAGTCCGGGGCCTGCAGAGGAGCAAAAGAGAAAGATAAATCTAAACTCCAGAGTGTACAAGCCCAGCCGCTCCATTCTCTCAGCGTGTGGCAGTCCCGCCATCCCGGGAAAAACTGCAACCACTGGCAAAAGTACAGAGAAATACAGCATGGAAACATTGTCCTACGAGCTTACACTGATCACCAACCATCCATTTTATACTATTCCCATGTTTTGTTTTGAATCCTCCCCGCCCTCACATTCATTTCAATGCCCCCCCACCACACTAGGAACAATCCAATGGGCCTTTCATTATCACACTGTTTTTGTAGCTTGCATTCCACATATTCAGTGACTGCGGGAAACTGTATTATGATTTGGTACAACCCAGCTACGAAAGGATGGATCGACTGGGCTGATATTCACTGGAAATTAGAAGGATGAGAGGGCCTTATAGAAACATGTAAAATTCTTTAGGGATTGGACAGGCTAGATGCAGGAAAAATGTTCCCGATGTTAGGGGAGTCCAGAACCAGGGTTAAGAATAGGGAGTAGGTCCATTTAGGACTGAGATGAGGAACAACTTTTTTCACCCAGAGAGTTGTGAATCTGTAGAATTCTCAGCCACAGAAGGTGGTGCAGGCCAATTCACTGGATGTTTTCAAGAGAGAGTTGGATGTAGCAGTTAGGGAAAACTGAATCAGGGGGCATGGGGAAAAAGCAGGAACGGGGTACTGATTTAGGATGATCAACCGTGATCACATTGAATGGCGGTGCTGACTCGAAGGGCCGAATGGCCTACTCCTGCACCTGATTTCTGTGTTTCTATTTACAACGAACTAAGGGTGAAATAGTTTTTCTTACAGAGTCCAGCGGAGTATTGCCATACCCCCGATTAGTAAATGCCCAGACATAGTCGATTGGGCCCCTGTGCAAGACACGCCATGTTTTGGCTCCATTTCCAACATCCACGCTCTAGCTCTAATGAGTGGTGCCCATTCCAGGCAGGTCCCAGGCTGCTGCGGGCACTGTCCAATTAGACAATAGGTGCAGGAATAGGCCATTCAGGCCTTCAAGCCAGCACCGCCATTCAATGTGATCATGGCTGATCATCCCCAATCAGTACCCCGTTACTGCCTTCTCCCCATATCCCTGACTCCGCTATCTTTAAAAGCCCTATCAAGCCCTCTCTTAAAAGTATCCAGAGAACCTGCCTCCTCTGCCCTCTGAGGTAGAGAATTCCACAGACTCACAACCCTCTGTGTGAAAAAGTGTTTCCTCATCTCCATTCTAAATGGCTTACCCCTTATTCTTAAACAGTGGCCCCTAGCTCTGGACTCCCCCAACATCCGGAACATGCTTCCTGCCTCTAGCGTGTCCAAAACCTTAATAATCTTATATGTTTCAATAAGATACCCTCTCATCCTTCTAAATGCCAGAGTGTACAATTAACTGACTCGTTTTCCGTATATGGGAAGAACCCCCAAAACAACGCAGAGTGAACATGCAAACTCCACACAGACAGCAGCTGAGGTCAGGATTGAAGGGCGATCTGAGGCCTGTCAAGGCAGCAGCTCTACAGGTTGCCATTGACGACAGAGGAGATGGATGTCTCAGGGTCACGGACAGGATACAGTTGATGATTACACTTGCTTCAGATGCACCTTGCCTTCATTATGAACACTTTACAAAGTTTCTATCAACATCAAAAGAATGCATTATTGAAGCCGCTCACCCTTTCAGAAACAAACATAGCATCACTCTCTTTAAATTCCGGGAAGGTGTTGCCTGAAATGCGAAAAAGAGACATTAAAAAAAGTTAAATCTATGCAGTATATGCTACACACAATACATATGATTCTTGCACAGAATGTACTGCTGGAGTAACTCAGCGGGTCAGGCAGCATTTCAGAGGACATGGTAAGGCAACTTTTTGGGTCGGGGCCCTTCTTCAGACACTGGATCCTTTTTGGGGGATATTGCGTGGAAACAGGCCCATCGTCCCACTGAGTCCATGCCAATCTTCAATCACCCCGTGTACTAGTTTGATGTTATCCCACTTGCACATCTGCACATTCAGGGGAAATTTATGACGCCAATTAGCCAGGGTGGTGAATCTGTGGGATTCATCGCCACCGAAGGCTGTGGAGGCCTTCAATTTATATTTCAAAGTTAAAGCATACGGTATTAGGGGTTCAGTATTGATGTGGATAGAGAACTGGCTGGCAAACAGGAAGCAAAGAGTAGGAGTAAACGGGTCCTTTTCACAATGGCAGGCAGTAACTAGTGGGGTACCGCAGGGCTCAGTGCTGGGACCCCAGCTATTTACAATATATATTAATGATCTGGATGAGGGAATTGAAGGCAATATCTCCAAGTTTGCGGATGACACTAAGCTGGGGGGCAGTGTTCGCTGTGAGGAGGATGCTAGGAGACTGCAAGGTGACTTGGATAGGCTGGGTGAGTGGGCAAATGTTTGGCAGATGCAGTATAATGTGGATAAATGTGAGGTTATCCACTTTGGTGGCAAAAACAGGAAAGCAGACTATTATTTAAATGGTGGCCGATTAGGAAAAGGGAGATGCAGCGAGACCTGGGTGTCATGGTACACCAGTCATTGAAAGTAGGCATGCAGGTGCAGCAGGCAGTGAAAAAAGCGAATGGTATGTTAGCTTTCATAGCAAAAGGATTTGAGTACAGGAGCAGGGAGGTTCTACTTCAGTTGTACAGGGTCTTGGTGAGACCACACCTGGAGTATTGCGTGCAGTTTTGGTCTCCAAATCTGAGGAAGGACATTATTGCCATAGAGGGAGTGCAGAGAAGGTTCACCAGACTGATTCCTGGGATGTCAGGACTGTCTTATGAAGAAAGACTGGATAGACTCGGTTTATACTCTCTGGAATTTAGGAGATTAAGAGGGGATCTTATAGAAACTTACAAAATTCTTAAGGGGTTGGACAGGCTAGATGCAGGAAGATTGTTCCCGATGTTGGGGAAGTCCAGGACAAGGGGTCACAGCTTAAGGATAAGGGGGAAATCCTTTAAGACCGAGATGAGAAAGACTTTCTTCACACAGAGAGTGGTGAGTCTCTGGAACTCTCTGCCACAGAGGGTAGTTGAGGCCAGTTCATTGGCTATATTTAAGAGTGAGTTGGATGTGGCCCTAGTGGCTAAGGGGATCAGAGGGTATGGAGAGAAGGCAGGTACGGGATACTGAGTTGGATGATCAGCCATGATCATATTGAATGGCGGTGCAGGCTCGAAGGGCTGAATGGCCTACTCCTGCACCTAATTTCTATGTTTCTATGGAGGCCTTCAATTTATATTTCTAAGGCAGAGACATGATGGGCCGAATTGCCTAATTCTGCCCCTATCACTTATAGACTTGGGAGACGAAAGGGAAACAGAACACCCGGAGAATACCCCTTGCTGGAGAATGTGCAAACTCTTGTTGTAAAGTTGGATGGATCTAATTGAGGGTTTTTAATCAACTAGCAGGTTTAAAAATGTTGATGTTAGTTGATTCCATAACGGAGTCTGCATTCTGAGTATTATGGAAAGTTTGGCAGAGGCGGTAACATTTAAGCCCCATGATTCATGGAGGATTTATTCATCATCCGGCCTTGTACTGATTCCTTTCATTCCGAGGCTGTGCCCTCTAGTCCAAGATTCCACAACTAGACAAAGGGGAGGTAGAACTCAAGCAGTCAAACCCACCTTCCACCTTCATGATCTGGTAGGTGTCCTGCACCACTTTATACTTGGGCTCGTTGCGAAAGGCCTGTGACCAGGCCTGGATCAGCTGCAGGATCTTGGTGCGAACGTTGGTCTCCGTCTGTTTCTGTGAAGCACAACCAACATCAGCTCACTTAAACCGCACCAGAAGAGGGATGGGAGACATACTGACCAAATCTGGGGCTACTGCAGACTTTGCACTTACAGTGTAGAAACGAGCCCTTCGGCCCACTGAGACCGTGCTGACCAGTGATCACTCCGTATGCTCGCACAATCCTACACACCAGCGACAATTTACAAATTTACCAAAGCCCACTAACCGACAAACCTGCATGTCTTGGGTGTGTAGGAGGAAAGCGGAGCTACTCAAGAGATAACCCACACACTCACAGGGAGAACGTGCAAACTCCACACAGATGCTGATAATGTTAAATCAGATCAAAGACGTGCAGGTTTGTAGCTAAATCGGTCTCCGTAAAAAAATCTTGCGTGCGGGAAGTGGATGTGAAAGCGGGATAACATAACGACCCGAAATGTCACCCATTCCTTCTCTCCATAGATGCTATCTCACCCGCTGAGTTACTCCAGCATTTTGTGTCTACCTAACATAGAACTATGATGTTTCCAATAGTGGGAGAGTCTGGGACTAGAGGTCATAGCCTCCGAATTAAAGGACATTCTTTCAGGAAGATGAGGAGAAATTTCTTTAGTCAGAGGGTGGTGAATCTGTGGAATTCCTTACCACAGAAGGCTGTGGTGGCCAAGTTAGTGGATATTGTTAACAGCAAAGATAGATAGATTCTTGATTAGTACGGGTGTCAGGGGCTATGGGGAGAATGGAGTTATGGGGGGGGGGGGGGGGGGGGGGAGAGAAAGATCAGCTATGATTGAATGACAAAGTAGACTTGATGGGCCAAATGGCCTAATTCTACCCCTACTCCTTATGACATAACTAGTGCCAACGAGTGATCGGTGGTCAGCGAGGGTTTAGGGATCCACGCAGTATCTCTGGACCCAACTAAATGCAGAACTAATAATAATGTCCAAAGGAAATTCCAGAGGTTAACAGAGTCTAGCAGCTGGGATGAAAATGAAACTAAAGGCAGGCACTTTAGGGAAGTGTTGCCTTGGTAGCGGCACTCCAGGGATTAAACACGAGCTGACCAACCATGTACCTACTCCACCGGGGAGGTTGCAGGGGGACAACTCCCTGTGAGTAGCTCCGGTTTCCGCCTACACTCCCAGATTGGGATTGGGTATGGTTATGTTATACCAAAGATGGACGCACAGGACTGGAATAACACAGCCGGCTCATGCAACATCTCTGGAGGACAAGGATGGGTGAAGAAGGGTCCTCAATCCAAAAAGTCACCTATCCTTTTCTCTCTCCTTGATCTTACAGAAGTTTACAAAATCTTTGAATTGGGTGTTGATGATGTCCCTACTATTTATTTTTGGTTTTTGTTTTATTCTGTTTATATGTTTTGTAATCTGCTTATTAAATTTTGTAAGGCGTCTTTGGGAGTCTTTGAAAGGTGCCCCATAAGTATAATGTTAATAATAAAAAAATAATTTAAACAAATCATGAGAGGAATAGATCGGATACACACACTTGCCGATGAATAGGGGAATCGAGAGCCAGAGGCGATAGGGTGAAGTTGAGGGTGGAAAGATTTAATAACAACTATCGGGTGAGTTTAAAAAAAAACACAAAGAGTGGCAAGTGTATGGAACGAGCTGCCGGAGGAGGTAGTTGAGCCAGGTAATTGCAACATTTAAGAAACATTTAGACAGGTACATGGATAGGATAGGTCTAGAGGGATATGGGCCAAACACAGGCTGATGGGACTAGTGATGACGGTGCATGTTGGCTGGTGTGGGCCAGGTGGGTTGAAGGGCCTGTTTCCAAGCGGTAAGGTTATGATTCAGAAGATGCTGCCTGACCCGCTGAATTACTCCAGCACTTTGTGTCCATCAAGACTCTGTGATTGTTTTGGCAATAGACAATAGGTGCAGGAGGAGGCCATTCGGCCCTTCGAGCCACCACCGCCATTCAATGTGATCATGGCTGATCATCCTCAATCAGTACCCCGTTCCTGCCTTCTCCCCATATCCCCTGACTCTGCTATCTTTAAGAGCCCTAGCTCTCTCTTGAAAGCATCCAGAGATCCGGCCTCCACCGCCCTCCGAGGGAGAGAATTCCGCAGAGAATGGCCACCCGTCTGGAACTGTGGTTTCAACATAGAAACAAGGAAGCAAGGATGCGGGTTTACAACAACAACAACAAAAAATACAAAGTGCTGAAGACGGAGTTACTCCAGCACTGTGTATCTTATTGATGGCGTCACTGGTCAAAGCAACAGGTAAACAAGAGATATTCAGGAAAGAGCAGGCAAATACAAGTGCTGTAAAAACACAAGACAGGTTAGTGGGCCGAGGGCAGTGAGTTATGATCACCTGGGTGGGACTTGCACACAAGCAACATCAGCATGTCCTGCCCCCTAATCACATGATCTCAACGCAGGGAGCAACACACCCATCACAAGGCGATGAGATCATCAGGAAGTGAACACTCCGTAAATATTAACGACGGCAAAGTGCTCCCTCTCTTTTACACAAGAGGATTTCCCGCCAACCTAAATCACCAAAGAGTACATTGGGGGTGCAGCGTTAGAGCTCCAGAGTCCTGGGTTTGATCCGGAATAACTGCTGCTGTTCAGAGTTTGTACTTTCTCCCTGTTACCATGTTGTGGGCTTGTCCCACTCACGCGATCTTTTAGGCAACTACAGGCGGCTAGTTTGTTGCCACATGTTGGTCACCGGGAGTAGTCTCCTCAGTCGCGCAAAAAGTCGTAGCGTCTTTCTGGTCGCCAGTAAATTTTCAACATGTTGAACATGTTACGGCGGCAGTGGGTTTGACGCCATTGAGCGTAGCTTGACTTGTGCCGTAGGCCGTCGCCGAGATGACGTAGGTTGGCGCCGGTTTTTTGGCAACCTGCCACGACTAGGACAGTCGCGGCAGTGGCCTAAAAATTCGCCAAGAGGGACAGGCCCATTAGTTTTCTCCGGGTGCTTTGGTTTCCTCCCACACTCCAAAGACATGCAGGTTTGTAGGTTAATTGGACTTTTAAAAAAAATTGTCCAGCATTCTGCCTATTGAAAAGTATCCCCCCCCCCCCCCCCACCTATTAATGGCTATGCTCTGTCCTGCTATTGAGGGAGTGCAGCGTAGGTTTACAAGGTTAATTCCCGGGATGGCGGGACTGTTATATGCTGCGAGAATGGAGCAGCTGGGCTTGTACACTTTGGAGTTTAGAAGGTTGAAAGGGGATCTCATTGAAACATATACGGGTTTGGACAGGCTAGAGGCAGGAAACATGTTCCCGATGTTGGGTTCCAGAACCAGGGGCCACAGTTTAAGAATAAGGAGTAAACCATTTAGAATGGAGTCGAGGAAACACTTTTTCTCACAGAAAACTGTGGAATTCTCTGCCTCAGAGGGCGGTGGAGGCGGGTTCTCTGGATGCTTTCAAGAGAGAGCTAGACAGGGCTCTTAAAAAAAGTGGAGTCAGGGGATATGGGGAGAAGGCAGGAACGGGGGGGGGGCAGGTACTGATTGGGAATGATCAGCCGTGATCACATTGAATGGCGGTGCTGGCTCGAAGGGCCAAATGGCCTATTCCTGCACCTATTGTCTGTTGTCTGCCACTTCTCTTTTCCAACATCCTTTCCCACCAACCCCCCCCCCTCCCCCCCGACTATCAATCTGAAGGAGGGCCCCAACTCAAAACTCATCATCATGCTCTCCAGAGATGCTGCCTGAGCCGCTGAGTTAATCCAGCACTCTCCACCTTTCTTTAGCATGCAACTCAGAATGGGTCTGTGTCGCCATGCTCCATAAATAGAAATAGGAAGTCACTCCAGCTGCAGAGTAGCGGAGCCACTCGGAACCATGATGTGTGCAGGAAGGAACTGCAGATGCTGGTTTAAACCGTAGATACGGACACAAAATGCGAGTGTAACTCAACGGGACAGGCAGCAGCTCTGGAGAGGAGGGATGGGTGATGTTTTGGGTTGAGACCCTTCTTTAGACTGGAAAGGGTGATGTTTTGGGTCGAGATTGAAGAAGGGCCTGACCCAAACGCCACCAATTCCTCCTCTCCAGAGCTGCTGCCTGTCCCGCTGATTAATCCAACGTTTTGTGTCTATCTTTGCAACCATGATGCATTAGATTAGAATCTGTCTTAAGAAGGGTCCCATCCAAAATAAGACCTGTCCATGCTCTCCAGAGATGCTGCCTGAGCCACTGAATTACTCCAGCATGTTGTGTCTACCTTCAGTGTAGATGGAGTGGCAGGGGAGAGGTTGCCTGCTGAGTTACCCCAGCATGTTGTCTTTCTTTGTACGTCTTTTTCACAGACAATAGGTGCAGGAGGAGGGCATTCGGCCCCTCGCCAGCACCACCATTCATTGTGATCATGGCTGATCATCCACAATCAGTACCCCGTTCCTGCCTTCTCCTCATATCCCATGACTCCGCTTTCTTTGAGAGATCTATCTAACTCTTTCTTGAAAGCATCCAGAGAATTGGCCTCCACTGCCTTGAGGCAGAGAATTCCACAGATTCTCAACTCTCTGGGTGAAAAGTTTTTCCTCATCTCCGTTCTGAATGGCCAACCCTTTATTCTAAAACTGTGGGTCCCGGTTCTGGACTCCCCCAACATCAGGAACATGTTATCCTGCATCTGCCCTGTCCAATCCCTTAATAATCTTAGACATTTCAATAAGATCCCCTCTCGTCCTTCTAAATTCCAGTGTATACAAGCCCAGTCTCTCCATTCTTTCAACATATGACAGTCCCGCCATCCCAAGAATTAACCTCGTGAACCTATGCAGCACTCCCTCAATAGCAAGAATGTCCTTCCTCAAATTAGGGAACCAAAACTGCACACAATACTCCAGGTGTGGTCTCACTAGGGCTCTGTACAACTGCAGAAGGACCTCTTTGCTCCTATATTCGATACCTCTTGTTATAAAGGCCAACATGCCATTTGCTTTCTTCACAGCCTGCTGTACATGCATGCTGACTGTAGATGGTTTATGCATGCAACCAATAATATAGCTACCTCAGTATCTATAACCCCGCCATAGTTAACATCAATCATAATGCTTTCCCCTCCCTGGGTATAGTTCAGTAGAAGAATGTAACCAGTGCTTGCTGATGTGTGTTATACCCTGTGCTATCATTAAAGGATGCAGTACACTTCAAGAGTATGTGAATTGCTTATTTACATGGTGTCAGAAGTGGGATAGTAGGTCTGGTTGTTCTGGACATCAGACGCTGAGCAGGGGACCCCATGGCCGGATCCCTGGAAACGTTCCTGAGGTTCAGGAGGTCCAAATACAAATCAGAGTTAGATAGTCTCGCCTGTTCCATCAGAAGCTTGGCGCTGCGGACGGCCCGTTCAACAAGGCCGTTGCTCTGTGGGTACTCTGGGCTGCTGGTCAGATGCACAAAATTCCACTTGTCGGCAAAACTTTTGAACTCTCGGCTGGTAAACTGCCTTCCATTGTCAGTCTGCAACCGGACAGGAGACCCAAAAGTGGAGAAGTGTTTCCGCATCGTAGGATTCTGCTATGGAGGGCTGTGAGCAATAACAGCCATCAGATTGTGTCAGCCTGTTTAAATTAGGTCTGGAAGCCTAAGTCGACCAGGTACGTAGTTGTGGTGGTCGATTCCCCTCGTTCGTACCTGGTCGACTTTGAGGGAACCATTTACCGAAGAAGCCGTCAACACCTGCGTGCCGTGAATGAGCCAAAGCCGCAGCCTCCGGGTCCCTACGCCCCGCCACTCTCATACCAACAGCCGGCTGCTGTCCCAGTTTGTGTTCCCTGCATGCCTCGGTCCCCATCTCGCGCACCCTGTTCCCCTCTGCGCGGGTCACCTGTTGCCGGTCGTGGTTCTGACTCTCCTGCTTCTCCCATCCCACCGCCTTCTCTGGTTCCCCAGCTGTTTCTTCTGATCTTTCGGGGGAAGGGGGAGACACCCGTACATGCTTGGGCCTGATTAGTAAGCCACCTGTTCATTATGGCGATTTTGTTTAATTCTGTTGTCATGACTTCTAAGCTGTTTTGATTTTCTAAGGAGAAGGATGTAGATGCATGCAACCAATAATATAGCTACCTCAGTACCTATAACCCTACCTTAGTTAACATCAATCATAACGCTTTCCCCTCCCTGGGTATAGTTCAGTAGAAGAATGTAACCAGTGCTTGCTGACGTGTGTTATACTCCTGTGCTATCATTAAAGGATGCTATACACTTCAAGAGTATGTGAATTGCTTATTTACACTTACTTTCATAGACTGATGTACAAGGACTCCCAGATCCCATTGTACTTCCCCTTTTCCCAACTTGACGCCATTTAGATAGTAATCTGCCTTCCAGTTTTTGCTACCAAAGTGGTATAGCCTCAGCTGGAGAGGACAGGATGACCTTACCGCTCCACAGTGCTTCCCTCCGCTGCCTGTCACCGGCATAACCCATTCAAATAGCTGGAAAACCTACACAAGTTACCTTGAACAGCTCTTTGAGCTCCTCCATCGTCTGTTTATTTGCCACCTCATCGTGAACCGTCTGCCCACAGTTCTTCACCACAGACTCCAGAACCTGTAGGAAAAGCAGCCGATGAATCAGCCCGAGAGAACGTTTGGGGATCTGATCTTCAAAAAAATACCATACCACATCAATGGTGATTTTATTGTCTCGTGCGCGAAGTGCGAACAGTTAAATACTTTGTTTAAGAAATAACTGCAGATGCTGGTTAAATCGAAGGTAGACACAAAATGCTGGAGAAACTCAGCTGGTGAGGCAGCATCTATGGAACGAAGGAATAGGTGATGTTTCGCGTCGAGATCTGGAAGGGTCTCGACCGAAACGTTACCTATTCCTTCGCTCCATAGATGCTACCGGGTCTCAACCCGAAACATCACCTATTCCTTCACTCCATAGATGCTACCGGGTCTCAACCCGAAACATCACCTATTCCTTCACTCCATAGATACTTCCATAGATGCTTAACTCACCCGCTGCGTTTCTCCAGCATTTTTGGATCTACCTACCGTTAAATACTTTTCCTAAAGGGCCTGTCCCACTTAGGCGATTTTATTTTGGGCGACTGGTGCAAAATTATCAACGTTGAAAAATTTTTGCCGACAGTGGCGACAGTTTTTGCTGTCGTAGATGTTGTCGTAGGTTGTCGCCAAGTGTAGTAGGTGAATTCCATTAAAACTAGTCCCTGACAGTCGCCCGACTGGGACAGGCCCTTCACACACAGTCCAGTGGAGCATTGCCATGTCCTTGAAGCCCAATCAGCAAGATATAGTGGACAGAGCCCACATGCAATAGGTGCCATGTTTTGGTTCAGTTCAGGCGAAGACACCCACCAAAATGTTTCTTTGCCTATCTACATTATCACCAATAGTTTGTATCAATACCATATCCTTCTGTATCTTAGGAACTGCAGGTGCAGGTATACAACATAAAGACAGTGCTGGAGGAACTCAGTGGGTCAGGCAGCATCTCTGGAGAACATGGACAGGTGACGTTTGGGGTCGGGACCATTCTGTAGAGTGATCACTCAAACAGTCTGAAGGTACCGACCCAAAACATCACCTGTCCATGATCTCCAGAGGTGCTGCCTGACCCACTGAGTTACTCCAGCACTTTGTGTCTTTTTCCCCCCTCAATGTACCCCAGGATTCCCTTCAAGCCATTGTTTTGCAAAGGTTCGAAATAATAATAAATAAAATCCAGACATCCGCACAAGGTTACTCAAGGGTCGCAGCCTGACACGTGGCCTGCCCATTCCCTCCCCAGATGCTGCCCGAGCCGCTGAGTTACTCCAGCACTCCATCTATTACTCAGTGTCCCTCCCCGCCACCCCACCCCTGCACTGGTGGTCATAAAGTTACTTCGAGCAGCTGCTTGCCCTGGCTGGAGTCGGGGATGAGAAGGGGGGGGGGGGCTCACCTCCAAAGTGTAGAGGACCACGTGGGGATTTTTGTCATTCAGCTTCTTCTTGATGGCGCCAATGGCGTACTTGGCCCTGTGTAAATAAAGCAACATTCCCGTTACCCATGGTTGCAGTTCGAGGAGACCTCGCGCATCTCGGGGAAACCGCAGGAGGGAGACAGCTGGTTCTTGCATCTCGATAAAAGAGTCTCCCAGGAAGGCGGCACAGCGCCAGAGACCTGGGTTCCATCCTGACCACGAGTACGGAGTTTGCACGTTCTCCCTGTGGCCGCGTGGGTTTCCTCCCACATCCCAAAGACGTGCAGGTTTGTAGGTTAATTGCCCCTAGTGTGTAGGAAGTGGATGAGAAAGTGGGATAACATAGAACTGGTGTGAAGGGGTGATCGGTGGTTGGCGTGAACTCGGCAGACTGAAAGTTCTGTTTCCATATTGCATCGCTAGACTCAACTGGAAGGCTGACAATGGAGTGGGTTTCGAGCAATGGGCCCCCGAGGCTCTCGGTGCTGCAGTGAGATTGTATTAAGAAGATGCTTCAAATTAAAGGGAATTCAACATTCATACCACTGGGTTAGAAACAGCAAACAGGTGCAGGAGTAGGCCATTCGGCCCTTCGAGCCAGCACCGCCACAATATGATCATGGCTGAATCAGTACCCCACTCCTGCCTTCTCCCCATATCCCCTGACTCCGCTATTTTTAAGAGTCCTATCTAACTCTCTCTTGAAAGTATCCAGAGAACCTGCCTCTATCGCCCTCTGAGGCAGAGAATTCCACAGACTCACAAATCTCTGTGTGACAAAGTGTTTCCTCATCTCCGTTCTAAATGGCTTACTCGTTATTCTTAAACTGTGGCCCCTGGTTCTGGACTCCCCCAACGTCAGGAACATGTTTCCTGCCTCTAGTGTATACAAGCCCTTAACAATCTGTCGAAGCCCTTAATAATCTATTTGAATTGGGTTGTTGCTGATTAATGTTGGAGGGATGCGAGGGGCAGGATAGTAATCTAGGTTTATGTTTATAACTGTCATGTGTACTGAGGTACAGCAAAAAGCTTTTTCAGTTCAGTTTATTGTCACGTGTACCAAGGTACAGTGAAAACATTTTGTTGTGTACTCACCAGTCAGCGGAAAGACAATACATTATTACAATCGAGCCATTGTGGGTACAGTGAAAGGCTTTGTTCTGCATGCTATCCAAACAGATCAGATACAATGAGTTTACGAGCACGCCCCATGGGAGAACCAGATGGCCGGCACAAACCTGGTTAGACCATAACCAGTTCATAACATGCTGGCTACTCAAAGGCAGAGCTAAAATATATATATATATTTTTTCTCTCTCTGAAAGGAAAAAGGCCGAACAATCAGCCCCGCTTCCATCACACTTACTGAGCATCTCCTTGCCGAATCAGGTCACAGATCTGTAGAATCGACTCCCAGTCAGTTTCAAGAAGTAACTGGCTTGTTGCTTTTTCTGTTTAGGAAGAGAAGGCAGAGTGGTTTATTGACAGGCCTAGTAGAGGCTGTGAGCTACGGCATATTCAGCAAACTGCTTCCTCCAGTCTTTGTAAATCAGATCGCAATAGAGCTCAATAACTGGGATAGGGTCAGTGAGAGATGTTTCTCAGCCGATTTATCTTTTCAAAACAGAAAAATGAAAGCAGCTCTCGTTAATTCCCCCCCTCAAATCATATTAAACATGGGAGAGAAATGGACATGAACTTTAATGTGGTAGAGCATAATTCCGCTCCCATGTCTCATGAAGTCATCGGCTTATGGCAGCCATTTCCAGGCATCCTTGAGCTGAATCTCAAAATACCCAGCCGGGAGAGGCTGTACATTGTGTTACATAGAAACATGGAAAATAGGTGCAGGAGGAGGCCATTTGGCCCTTCGAGCCAGCACCGCCATTCATTGTGATCACGGCTGATCATCCACAATCAGTGCCTGCCTTCTCCCCATATCCCTTGACTCCGCAGGCTTGCTTTATTATTGATACAAACACAGGAGCCTAATAAACACACAGTGGCTCCAACTCGTGCCGTTTAGAGGGAAGGGTGGAAGGAAGAAAGGACACACACACACAAAAACACTGAACATTTTTTAGACACAAACAGCTGGAGGAACTCAGTGGGTCAGGCAGCATCTCTGGAGAAAAAGAATAGGTGATGTTTCAGACCGAGACCCTTCTTCACCCTCCCTCAGCTATCGGTGACAGTGAGACCGAGCACAGACTGGGCAATCGTTTCGCTAAACACCGTTGCAGCATGTCTGGAGAACATGGGTCAGTGATATTTCAGTCTGACAAAGGGTCCCATCCAGGCCCTCCAGAGATGCTAAAATTGAGAAAAAGAACTGTAGATGCTGGCTTTATACCAAAGATAGATGCAAAGTGATGGAGTAACACAGCGGGTCAGACAGCAACTCTGGTGAATATGGATAGGCGAGGTTTTGGTTGTGACCCTCCTTCTGACTGACTGTAGGGGGTGTGGGTGGGTTAAGAAACTTGGAAAAGGGGCAAGACAAGACAAAAGGGGGCAGGTAATAGGTCGACACAGGCAGTGAGGTTGATAAGTAGACGATTGAAACAAAGGCCAGGCAGTGGATGTAAGACAGACATTTCTTCACTCACAGGCAGTGAATGGTTGAATGGTGCTTTTATTGTCACCTGCAAACACACTGAGAAATTCCTTTCTCACATACAGTAAAATATTCCCGTACCCAAACACAATCCCTGATTTGCACAACATTTTAAAAGGCAGGCACAAAGTGCTGGAGTGACTCAGCGGGTCAGGCAGCATGAAAAAATACTGTTTGTCTGTCTTTGGTATAAACAGCACTTTATGCATTTGTTTGGTAAAAAAAAACAGCATCTGCACTTCCATCTTTTAACATTTAGAGGATATTTGAGCAGGTTGAACGGGATATGGGCCAAGCACAGGCAAGTGGAACTGGTTTAGAGAGAGAATCTGGGTTGGCACGGGCAAAGATAGGCACAAAATGCTATTCATCTCATGATTTTATACATAGGTGGCGTTTCAGGTGGAGGCCCTTCTCCAGACCTAGAGTCAGAGGAGAGGGAAACAAGAGTCAGACACAAAGTGGTGGAGTGACTCAGCGTCTCAGGCAGCAGGAAAAGGTGTGTGTGTGTGTCTGTGAGTGTGTGTCTGTGAGTGTGTGTGTGTCAGTTGTCTGCGTGTGTGTGTGCGTGTGGTCTGTGTGTCTGCGTGTGTGTGTGTGTGTGTGTGCCTGTCTGTCTGTGTGTGCCTGTCTGTGTGTGTGTGTGCCTGCCTGTCTGGTCTGCCTGTGCCTGTCTGTCTGCCTGCCTGTCTGCGTGTTGTCTGTCTGTCTGTCTGCCTGCCTGTCTGTCTGCGTCTCTGTCTGTCTGTGTGCGTTTTGTGTCTACCTTTGGTCTTTGTGTCTTTCCCTGGGTACAAACCAGCGTCTGCAGTTCCCTCTTAGAACATTCCGAGAGGATTTTTGAGCTGAGTCACTCCAGCATGTTTGTGTCTAACGTCAGCGTTCCGCCCGCATGTGCAGTTGCCCTTGTCGTAGGCTTGACGGTGCGGGTTGCCGGGCTACTGGAGGCCGCGGCTCTCGGGCCCAGAGAGGCAACGCGGCCTCGGGCTTTCCTGCAGCCGCTCATGTCCGACGGCGAAATCCCAAATCCAACTAGGGCTTTCCGACCCCCACCACCGCTCTCTCCCAACCCTCCGGGGGGGGGGGGGGGGAGGCTTCTTACCGAGGAGCCGCTCGAACGGGCCGCCGCCTTTCCCCATCGCCCCGCCCGCCGTGTCCGTCCGTCCGTCCCCGTCGTCGTCGCCGGGCTCAGGCGCCCGCCGCGGTCACCCCCTCCTTCCCTCCCTCCCTCCCCCGGGTCCTTCACGGGGAGGCGGCGCTCGGCTCCCGCGTCACCCACGCCGCCCCCATGACGTCAGGGTCACTAACATCCCCCTCCTAAAAATAAATAATCGCGAATAAATAATGTGGCGGCGCTCGGCGCTCGGGCCGGGGTGGGAAGAGTAGAAAGTAAATTGTTGTTGTGTGGAGGGCGGCGGGCGGCGGGCGGCGCGGGCTGTGGACGTCACGGCGGGCCGCCGTTGCCGGGGTGACTGAGGCCTAGTGACTTGGAGCCGCCTCACTCGAGCTCAGACACAACTATAATCTTTGCTCCGGCTCCAGCGGGCATCGGCATCCCGCCCGGGCATCGCCCGCTCCCAGCATCGCCGCCCGTAGCCCTCCCTCCCTCTCTCCCTCCCTCTCGCAGCCACGGCCTCGGCCTCGGCCTCAACCCCAGCCCCGGCCCCGGGCCCGGGCCTACTGCTCGGGGCGACGGCGGCGGGCAAAACCCTGCTGCTCAAGACGCTGCACAATATCCTTTAGGCTGCCGGTCAAAGCGGCATCAATGTGGTGCAAAGTAATAAGGGGAATGGAAGAGAACTAAGCATCGAGCATCAGTGAGCGAGCGGTCGCATTCTTGATCCTTCCACGGGCTTCTTCTTCTTCTCCTAATCTGAGGAAAGTAGACTATTATCTGAATGGTGGCCGATTAGGAAAAGGGGAGATGCAGCGAGACCTGGGTGTCATGGTACACCAGTCATTGAAAGTAGGCATGCAGGTGCAGCAGGCAGTGAAAAAAGCGAATGGTATGTTGGCATTCATAGCAAAAGGATTTGAGTACAAGAGCAGGGAGGTTTTACTGCAGTTGTACAGGGTCCTGGTGAGGCCACACCTGGAGTATTGCGTACAGTTTTGGTCTCCTAATCTGAGGAAAGACATTCTTGCCATAGAGGGAGTACAGAGAAGGTTCACCAGACTGATTCCTGGGATGTCAGGACTTCCATATGAAGAAAGACTGGATACTTGGCTTGTAGTCGCTGGAATTTAGGAGATTGAGGGGGGATCTCATAGAGACTTACAAAATTCTTAAGGGGTTGGACAGGCTAGATGCAGGAAGATTGTTCCCAATGTTGGGGAAGTCCAGGACAAGGGGTCACAGTTTAACCATATAACCATATAACAATTACAGCACGGAAACAGGCCCTCTCGGCCCTTTAAGGATAAGGGGGAAGTCTTTTAGGACCGAGATGAGAAAATCGTTTTTCACACAGAGAGTGGTGAATCTGTGGAATTCTCTGCCACAGAAGGTAGTTGAGGTCAGTTCATTGGCTATATTTAAGAGGGAGTTAGATGTGGCCCTTGTGGCTAAAGGGATCAGGGGGTATGGCGAGAAGGCAGGTACAGGATACTGAGTTGGATGATCAGCCATGACCATATTGAATGGCGGTGCAGGCTCGAAGGGTCGAATGGCCTACTCCTGCACCTATTGTCTATGTTTCTTCTTCTTGCGTATGGCGTGCACAGCCTAAAGTTGTAGGACAACTTGTTCTATTTGATCTTATTTGATTGTGCACGCTGGGTTGATTGCATTCATCGAAACAGGGCGGACCACGTGAAGGTTGCAATCTCCCACCCCTTCCACAGGCTGAACCAGATTTACAAACACAATTTTTGTTCATTAAGGGAACTGCAGATGCTGGAAAATCGAAGGTAGACAAAATTTGGCTGAGAAACTCAGCGGGTGCGGCAGCATCTATGGAGCGAAGGAAATAGGCAACGTTTTGTCCCGAAACCCGCTGAGTTTCTCCAGCAATTTTGTCTGCTTACAAATACAATTCATTGTATGGGCAGTTTAAGAAATCCAAAGTTGAAACATTGCTTAGTTTAGTTTATTATTGTCACGTGTACCGAGGTACAGTGAAAAGCTTTTTTGTTGGCTTTTATCCGGTCAGCAGAAAGACTATACATGGTTACAATCGAGCCATCCACGGTTTACAGAAGATAGACACAAAGCGATGGAGTAACTCGGTGGGTCTGGCAGCATCTCTGGAGAAAACGGATGGGCGGGTTGGGACCCTTCTTCAAACTGAAAAAGGATCCCAACCTGAATCGTTCCAATCCACGTTTCAAAAGATGCTGGCTGCCCCGCTGGGTTACTCCAGCACTTTGTGTCTAGGTTTGGTATAAACCACGCCTGCAGTTTCCACTAAAGGCTATGTTTATTGTATTAATTTTTCCCTTGCTCAATTTGACCAATATATTTTACTACATGAGGAACAGCACCTCATATTTCGCTTGGGCAGCTTACACCCCAACGGTATGGGCATTGACTTCTCTAACTTCAAGTACCCCTTGCTTTCCCTCTCTCACCATCCCTCCCCTTCCCAGTTCCCCGACCAGTCTGACTGCCCTTGTTACCATTTTATCTCTGTTTGCTTTGTTGTTACCTTCTCCTAGCGAACAATGATCTATTCTACATTTATCCTTGATCTCCATACCCTTTGTCTCTGTTTCACACCTTACATTTCCTTATCTCTGTATCTCCCTCTCCCCTCTGACTCTCAGGCTGAAGAAGGGTCTTGACCCGACACGTAACCCATTCCTTCTATCCAGAGATACTGCCTGTCCCGCTGAATTAATCCAGCATTTTGTGTCTATTTTCAATTTTTTTAACTGTCTTGTACGTTTGGATTCTTGAACGATGTAAACAGATGAGTTTGAAAGGAGTGACTGGTGATCTCGACGAAACCCCACCTACTCTCCCAACGGTATGCTCAACGCCTTCAGTAGCAAACTTGCTTTAAATCTCTATGTTTGATCAAGATTTATTATCGTCGCGTGTAATGAGGTGCGGTGTAAATTTTATTTCAGTTTAGTTTATTGCCATGTGTCACGAGGTACAGTGAAAAGCTTTTGTTGCGTGCTAACCGGTCAGCATAAAGACAATACATGGTTACAATTGAGCCATAGATATATGATATGGGAATGTGTAAGAAAGAACTGTAGATGCTGGTTTAAATCGAAGGTAAACACAGAATGCTAGAGTAACTCAGCAGGTGAGGCAGCATCGCTGGAGAGAAGGAATGGCCGACGTTTCGGGTTGAGACTCTTCTTCACTGATGTCGGGAGGGGGCGGGACAAAGATAGAACGTAGGCAGAGACAGTGAGATTAGTGGGACAACTGGGAAGGGAAGGGAGAGAGAAAGCAAGGGCTATCTGAAGTTATGATCAAAGATCCTATAACGGAGCAAGATAGACCACTCCTGCTAAATGCAATGGGCTGACGTGCAGTACGCAACGGAACGTGGGCCTTTTTTTCATCCATTTCCATAACCGGACCCGACCTGATTCGCAGTGTAATCAACCTTGCGGTGGAACAGTTTATGTTAATAAATTTAAATTCTGAAAATGAGGAGAAGATTTTTACCAAATAACTTTTATTTTTACGAGGATGTTTCCGTAACCAGCTTCCGTCTCCGCACTATTATCCTATGGAATCTTTGGTGCGGAGACGGAAGCCGGTTACGCAAATGGGGCCCAAAATTACCCATGAATCGTCCCGTGACCGTACCACGTCTTTTTCGTCGAGTGGGACTATCTTGCTCGCTGTAGGATCTTTGGTTATGATAATATGGGAATAATGTTTAGTATAAGGTAAAGCCGTTCAAATACCATCCGAGGGTCACCAATGAGGTAGATAGTAGATCAGGACTGCTCTCTGGTTGTGGTAGGATGGTTCAGTTGCCTGATAACAGCTGGAAGAAACTGTCCCTGAATATAACCATATAACCATATAACAATTACAGCACAGAAACAGGCCCTCTCGGCCCTTCCAGTCCGTGCCGACCATTTGTTTTCCCCTAGTCCCATCTACCTGCACTCAGACCATACCCCTCCATTCCCTTCACGTCCATATACCTATCCACTTTAGTCTTAAATGTTAAAATCGATCCTGCCTCCACCACTTCTGCTGGAAGCTCATTCCACACAGCCACCACCCTCTGAGTAAAGAAGTTCCCCCTCACGTTACCCCGAAACTTCTGTCCCTTAATTCTCATGTCATGCCCTCTTGTTTGAATCTTCCCTACCCTCAATGGGAATATGGAGGTGTGCATTTTCACACTTCACATTTCGATGGGAGGGGGAGAAGAGGGAGTGGCGGGGGTGCGACTGGTCCTTGGTTATGCTGCTGGCTGGTGGGGATAAATCCACGAGTTACCGTCTTCAGTTCGGCATCGATGACACAGTTAATCTGCTTTGCCCGCAGGTGGGAACCAACTTAACCGACATCACCATCAACAAGAGGAGAATTACAATTCGAGAACTGGGAGGCTGCATGGGTCCCATATGGCCAAGTTACTACGGAGACTCTGAGGTTGTGATGGTGAGTATCGGCAGAGTGGGACTCGCCCCACACTATCTCCCCGCTCACCCAACAGGATGGGACAGCAGTGGCTCCCTTCCTGCTCCTGAATCCATACCGTGTTTTTAAATCTTACCTCAGCTCATTTTATGACAGACAAAGGAGGGGGAAAAGAAAATCTCATCTTCCATAACTGATAAGAGCAGAATTAGGCCATTCGGCCCATCAAGTGTACTCTGCCATTCAATCATGGCTGATCTCTTTCCCTCTCAACCCCATTCTCCTGCCTTCTCCCCATAACCCCATGGCACCCGTATCAATCAAGAATCTGTTAATCTCTACCTTAAAGATACCCACTGACTTGGCCCCCACAGCCTTCTGTGGCAATGAATTACACAGATTCGCCACCTCCCTGTCTAAAAATATTCCACCTCACGTCTTTTCTAAAGGTACATTATTGAACTAGTTATTCCAAGTTGTTTATTTATAAGATTGGTTCTGTTAGTGACAATTAGCCTGTGTAGGGTTACCCATGATGGAAACACGCCGTTCGGCCCAACTCATCCATGCTGACCAACATGCCCCATCTACATTCGTCCCACCTTCTTGCGTTTGGCCCATATCCCTGTAAATATTTCCTATCCATGTACAGGTACATGTCCGAATCTCTATTAAATGATGTTATAGCATCTCCACTGGCAGCTCGGTCCACATTGCCACCACCCGCTATGTGAAAACGTTGCCCCTATTAAATCTTGACTCTCACACCTTTAAAGCTCTTCCCTCTGATATTTGATTCTCCCGCTCTGGATCTATTCTTTTTTTTTAATAATATTTTTATTAAAAGGAATCCATCATAACAACAGTATAACAACTTTTCAAATACACAACCAACTTATTTCAATAAGTATACGAATGTTACGAATAGTTCTTATAAACTTCTTTTTTTTTAAAGTAGAAAAAAAGAATAGATTTTAATCAATAAGAATGGTAATTAAATAATAATTTTGATTATAAAAAAAGAGAAAGAGAAAAGAGAGGAGAAAAAAATATATATATGTATGTATTCTTGTTATATGTATTTAATTAAAATAAAGTATTATATAAAAAAGAGATTATAGTATACATCTTAATAGTGAATAACACAATTTCAAATAGCGATATCAATGGAGACATGTATACAAATCAAAAAGAAAAACAGAGAGTTATTTTCATCTAATCCTGCCGGGTACCCATTGAGTTGTGGTGCCAAGAACAGCTACCCTTTCAAATATTCTGTATATGGAGACCATATCTGTCCATATCTCGCTCTGGATCTATTCTAATACACCTCTTCTGTCTCGTGCTGAAGCCAGGCACTAATTTCCCAGCTACCCCTTCACAGTATTAATAGACACAAAATGCCGGAGTAACTCAGCGGGACAGGCAGCATCTCTGGGTGCAAAGAATGGATGACGTTTCGGGCCAAGATCCTTCTTGACCCAAAATGTCACCCATTCCTTCTCTCCAGAGATGCTGCCTGTCCCGCTGAGTTACTCCGGCATTTTGGGTCTTATCTTCGGTGTAAACCAGCACCTGCGGTTCCTTCCTGCACCTTTACAGTGATGAATGTTTCCCCCCCCCCCCCCCCCCCCCCCAGTTTGTCATCGATGCTGCCAATCCCACCCAGATCTCCTCCTCGTGTATTCAGCTGCTGGAGGTCCTCACGGCCGAGCAACTGCAGGAAACTCAGATCCTGATCCTCTTCAACAAAGTGTAAGTACAGACCCAAGAGGGGAGGGGAGGGGAGGGGGAAGAGAACAAAGGAGGACCCGGTGTGAGGGGAACTGCTGTGAAGGGTAAAGATCCTATAGCGGAGCAAGATGGACCACTCCTGCTAAATGCAACGGGCTGACGTGTAGTACGCAATGGAGCGGAACGTGGGCCTTTTTTTCATCCATTCCAATAACCTGACCCGACCCGACCCGCAGTGTAATCAACATTGCGGGGGAACAATTTGTGTTAATAAATTATAATTCTGAAAATGAGGAGAAGATATTTATCAAATATTTATTAAGATATTTATAAAATATTTATCTAATATTTTTACGAGGATGTTTCTGTAACCGGCTTCCGTCTCCGCACTACGGGATCTTTGGTGCGGAGACGGAAGCCAGTTACAGAAATGGGGCCTTAAATTACCCATGAATCTGCCCATGACCGTACTACATATTTTTCGTCGAGTTGACTATCTTGCTCGCTGTAGGATCTTTGGTAAAGGGTGGGGTGGAGAGGGGAGGGGCTGCCATGGGGGGTGGAGGGAGAGGGGGGGAGGGGGGGGGGGGGGAGAGAGGGAGGGGGAAGGGGGGAGGAGGGAGGAGGGGAGGGGGGAGAACAAAGGAGGACCTGGCGCGGGATACTTCATAACTTTGTCCGCACCCTTTCAGTGGCGGTTCTTTGCATACCTTGGGTATGCAAAACAAAAAATGTCACTGTGAGTTGTCACATGTGACAATAAAGTGTCCGTTCATTCATTCATTCAAGCAGTCTGGCTGGCAGCCTCTTCCTCCAAGCGTGGCATTTTGGGCTGGGGTGGGTTAGTCAGTGAGAGAATGCATGTGGCACAACTCACCGACTAATCCTGGGCCATGGAAACCAGCAAAGATTGTCATAGAGTGATACAGTGTGGAAACAGGGCCTTTGGCCCAACTTGCCCACATCGGCCAACAGGTCCCAGCTACCGGTACACACAGAATGATGGAATAACTCAGCGGGACGGGCAGCATCTCTGGAGAAAGGAATGGGTGACGTTTCAGGTCTTCTTCTTCTTGCGTATAGCGTCCACAGCCTAAAGTTGTAGGACAACTTGTTCTATTTGATCTTAATTGATTGTGCACGCCAGGTTGATTGCATTCGTCGAAACAGGGCGGACCACGTGAAGGTTGCAATCTCCCACCCCACATTTCAGATCGAGACCCTTCTTCACACTCATGTCCCAGTTACACTAGTCCCACCTGCCCCGCATTTGGTCCATATCCCTCCAAACCTGTCCTATCCATGTTCCTGTCTAACTGTTTCTTAAACGTTGGGATAGTCCCAGCCTCAACTACCTCCTTTGACAGCTTGTTCTATACACCCACCACCCTTTGCATCAAACAATTACCCCTCAGATTCCTATTAAATCTTTTCTCCTTCACCAAATTCAAAGTCAATTTTATTCGTCACATACACCTGAAGGTGCAGTGAAATGAATTTGCCAGCAGCGATACACTTAAAGAACGCACAATACACAATAACATTTAACACAAACATCCAACACAGTATTCTTCACTGTGGTGGAAGGCAAGAAAGTTCAGCCAGTCCCCCTCCTTGTACCTATGTCCTCGATTCATCTACTCTGGGCAAGAGACTCTGTATCTACTTGATCTATTCCTCTCATGATTTTATATATATCTACTATATAAGATCATTCTTATTGCTGGTGGACGCAGGCAAGGAGAGTTTAGATAGGGTTATTTGATATAAATTGTTAATATTTACGCTACTTTATAAGCACAGGGGAATAACTCGAGTCTCTCATTTCAGTGATCTACCCTGCCACATGTCCCTGGTAGAAATGAAAAGCCTGTTCCGGTTGGATGACATACTGGCCTGCTCCAAGCAGAGAATCAGCGTGCTGGAGGTGAGTGCGCGGACCGGCAGAGGCTTGGACCAGCTTCTGAAGTGGCTGCACACTCACCTCAAAGGGAGGCACTCGTCCTGAAGGCAGTAAACTCCACGCCTTGCTCCCCCACCACCGCTCCACTGATAATGTTCGGGAGAGCCCAGACACACACTGTCTGCCACGCTTTCCTCAGTGTGTAAGGAGGAACTGAAGATACTGGTTTAAACCGAAGATAGACAAAAGAAAGCTGGAGTAACTCAGCGGGACAGGCAGCATCTCTGGAGAGAAGGATTGGCTGACGTTTTGGGTTGAGACCCTTCTTCAGACTGAGTTAGGGGAAAGTATAGTGTGTTGGAAAGAACTGCAGATGCTGGTTTAAACCAAAGATAGAGACACAAAAAGCTGGAGTAACTCAGCAGGACAGGCAGCATCTCTAGAGAGAAGGAATGGGTGACGTTTCGGGTCGAGTCTGAAGAAGGGTCCCGACCCGAAACGTCACCCATTCCTTCTCACCAGAGATGCTGCCTGTCCCACTGAGTTACTCCAGCATTTTGTGTCTAGTGCGATGCTTCTTATACTGGTGAATGGTTCACCCTAGGGTAAATGAAAATATTTTTGGGTGAATTAGTTAATTTATGTGTTTTGATCACGTGACAAGATAAATTAAACATATAAAATTACACACAAGTGAGAATAAGACGAAAATTACCAAAAAAACATAAGAACATTTAGTCGAGGGTGAATGAAATTTTGTGATCAAGACTCAAGTGTGGATGACACTGCAAATTCTACTTTCCTTAGTGTAGCTGCAAGATGCAGAATCGCGCAGCGGCTGTATCTGAGAGAGACGCAGTGGCAATTCCTGCGCTTGCTAAATTGCACTCAGCCTTGTGAGGAAGAAAAAGGTGCGTCTAAAATATATTTGTAACAAGGCATATTTATTCCTCCCCCCCCCCCCCCCCCCCCCCCCCCCCCTGCCACTCCTACTCTCAGTCTGAAGAAGGGTTTTGCCCCAAAATGTCACCTATTCTCCAGAGATGCTGTCTGACTCACCAGGTTACTCCAGCTTTTTGTGTCTATCTTCGGTATAAACCATCATCGGCAGTTCCTTCCTACATAGAATGGAAAAATTGTAGGGCGGCTCGGTGGCACAATGGTAGAGTTGTTGCCTCACAGCGTCAGGGACCCGGGTTCGATCCTCACCTCGGGTGCTGTCTGTATGGAGTTTGCACGTTCTCCCCGTGACGTGTGGGTTTCCTCCGGATGCTCCGGTTTCTTCCCACATCCCAAAGACGTGCGGGTTTGTAGGTCAATTGGCTTCTGCAAATTGTCCGTAGTGTGGGTAGGATAGAACTAGTGTGCGGGATCGCAGGTCAGTGTGGGCTCGGTGGGCGAAGGGCCTGCTTCCACACTGTATCTCTAAACTAAAAATGAATAACTCCTGCTTCATTATCTTCTTCTTGCGTATGGCGTGCACAGCCTAAAGTTATAGGACAACTTGTTCTATTTGATTGTGCACGCCAGGTTGATTGCATTTGTCAAAACAGGGCAGTGCACGTGAAGGTTGCAATCTCCCACCCTGCCTCATTATAAACATGACACTAGATGTGGACGATTCCAGTTACAGTTTGGGCTTAATGTACCTGTACACAGAAAATTCTATTCTTATCAACTTAAACATTCCTCTGTGATATTTATGTCATTTTTCTATTTATTTTAAAATAAACGTTAATCTTAAAAATACGTACAAGGCACCAAACAATACTTGGCTTTCTTTACATTGTCTTGCTTAGTTTATACATTTGTACAGTGAGCACATTGCCTGTTGCCTCAGTAAATAGGAAACTCGTTTTACTAGCAGCCACCGACTTTATAGAAACATAGGTACAGGAGTAGGCCATTCGGCCCTTCGAGCCAGCATGGCTGATCATCCAAAATCAGTACCCCGTTTCTGCTTTCTCCCCATATCCCTTGATTACGTTAGCCCTAAGAGCTAAATCTAACTAATTTTTTAATACATCCAGTGAATCGGCCTCCACTGCCTTCTGTGGCAGAGGATTCCACGGATTCACAATTCTTTTCCTCATCTGACTCCTTAAATGGCCAACCCCTTATTGTTAAACTGTGACCCCTAGTTCTGGACTCCCCCACATGGGGAACACTTGTCCAGCATCCAGCGTCCAATCCCTTAAGAATTTAATATGTTTCTATAAGATTCCCTCTCAGTCTTCTAAATTCCAGTGTCTACTATCATTATTAGACCTTTTCTCTTCACCCAGCAGTGTTCTCTCCATAGCTGCAACATCAAGACTGGTGCTGAAAGATAAAGATGTACTGCTTGTATTTACTGTGTATGTTATGAATAAAGTATATTTCCAAAACAGGTAAATGAATGGGGATTGTGAACGGGTAAAATGTCCAAGTATGTGGCACAGTGGCGCAGCAGTAGAGTTGCTGCCACACAGCTACAGCGCCCACCCGACTAAATGACAAACAACAGGTTTACTTTCAAAGTCACTTTAATTATCTGTGATTAAAACAGTGTTGAGTTACTGTGGCCACTGACAGTCCCACACCAACATTTACATACAACGATTGGAATTAATCAAAATTTTATTTAAAACCCTTTCCACCTAATCCTGTGCTCATCATAACTCGATGCAACACAAAAAGATTAATATCAGCTGCCCGATTTCCCCTGTAAGAGTGAGAAAGACTGAGATGGAACCACTTCAATGATTTCGTTTTAGGATCGGATTACTAACTACTGTAAAGCCCCTCACTGTAAACAAGTGCACTATTAAACATTCTTCTGACGAAACTCAAGTTGAAATATTTCCTTCAAAGCCGTAATTGTTTGCAGAGGCCTTTAAGCTGCTCCCCAAATGTTCCAATGTAAACTGTTCCAAGGGAAAGGAGTGCATCACGAAATGTAGCAACTAATTGTCTATAATATTCCGCTTGGAACTTTGACCTGCACCAGGCTGATCCATTGCCAACTTATGAAAAAGCCTTGCTTCTTGGGCAAGCTCTAAATAAAGTGCTGACCTTCACAAAACCTGCAAACTAAACTGTTGAGTATAGAGGATAGACACAAAATGCTGGAGTGACTCAGCAGGACAGGCAGCATCTCTGGAGAGAAGGAATGGGCGACGTTTTGGGTCGAGACCCTTCTTCAAACTAAAGATCGGTCCTGACCTCCCGTCTACCTCACTGGAGACTGTCCTTAATCGGACTTTACTTTGTCTTGCACCAAACGTTATTCCCTTTGCCTGATCCGCTGAGTTACTCCAGCATGTCTACCTTCAGTGTAAACCAGTTGTATAAGATGTCGGCGAGGCCGCATTTAGAATATTGTGTTCAGTTCTGGGCACCATGTTATGGGAAAGACGTTGTCAAGTTGGAAAGGGTGCAGAGAAAGTTTACAAGGAGGTTGCCAGGACTCGAGGGTTTGAGCTATAGGGGAGAGGTTGATCAGGCTGGGACTCTTCTTTGGAGCACAGGAGGGTGAGGGGTGATCTTATAGAAGTGTATAAAATCATGAGAGGAATAGATCGGGTAGACACAGTTTCTTGCCCAGAGTAGGGGAGTCAAGAACCAGAGGGCATAGGTTTAAGGTGAAGGGGGAAAAGATTTTATAGGAATCTGAGGGGTGACTGAATCGCTAGAAATGCCTCTCATACACGTCACTGACCCTTGCCCCTACATTATTTGTTGGTTATGTAAAAATGGAACAAAGCTTGCCGGCGAGGGGAATAATAGAGCAAGGGGAATGACCGAAGCTTAGAAAATACATTCATAGCTATGGCACGCCTCTCTGAGGAAAGATGTGCTGGCTTTGGAGAGGGTCTAGAGGAGGTTGACCTGGTAATGATCTGGTTAACATGTGATGAGCGTTTGACGGCACTGCGCCCGTACTCGCTGCAGCTTAGAAGGTTGAAGGGGGGATCTCATTGAAACTTACCGAATAGGGAAAGGCCTGGATTGAGTGGATGTGGCGAGGATGTTTCCACTAGTGGGAGAGTCAGGAGGGGAGGCCATGGCAGACTCAGAATAAAAGGATGTTCCTTTCGAAAGGAGACGAGGAGGAATTCCTTCAGTCAGAGGGTGTTAAATCTGTCAGATTCATTGCCACAGACGGCTGTGGAGGCCGTCAATGGATATTTTTAAGGCAGAGATTGACAGAATCTTGATTAGTGCGGGTGTCGGGGATTGTGGGGAGAAGGCAGGAGAATGGGGTTGGGAGGGAGAGATAAATGAGCCATGATTGAATGGCGGAGTAGACTTGATGGGCCGAATGGCCTATTTCTGCTACTAGAGGTTATGACCGCTGATTGAAGGAGGATTTGGACTCTGGCAGTGACATTCCTGCATTAGTTACACTTTGCTGTAGATACAAGGAGCGGGCTTGCTGCTGTCCAGTGCAAGTCCCGGGGGGGGGGGGGGGCGGGACGGGAAAAATAAAGGAAGAGGCGGAAGACAGTAGGCTTGTGGAGAGCTGGGAAGGGGAGAGGAAGGAGCGAGAAAGCAAGGACTACCTGAAATTAGATGTCATGTTCATACCGCTGGGGTGTAAACTACCGGTGAAATATGAGGTGCTGTTCCTCCAAAAAGGTCAGATTGGGAATGGGAGGGGAAGTTGAAGTGCTGAGCCACCGGGAGATCAGGTTGGTTAGTGCGAACCGAGCGGAGGTGTTGGACGAAGCGATCGCCGAGCCTGCGCTTGGTCTCGCCGATGTAGAGAAGTTGACACCTGGAACAGCGGATGCAGTAGATGAGGTTGGAGGAGACGCAGGTGAACCTCTGCTCACCTGGAAAGACTTCTTGGGTCCTTGGATGGAGTGGAGGGGGGGATGTAATGCGACAAGTGCCAGCGATGCCCAATTCGCAGCCACAAGGTGGTGACATTGTGCACATTACTGCAGCCGACCAGCTCCATGGTGTGAACGTTACAAACCCTCACATCACGACCGTGGGCTCACAGGCTTCTCACATTCATCCTGATCGCTCTCTGTGGCTGGGGGGAGGGGGATGGGGATGGGGAGGGGATGGAAGAGGGGGGAGGAAATAGGGGGCATGAAGGGGGAGAGAGAAGGGGGGGAAGAGGGGGAGGAAAGAGGGGGGAGAGGTTGGCGAGAGGAGGGGGGGATAGGGGGCAAGGAAGAGAAAACAAAATCACATTTTGGCTTGCAATTTCAAAGTACTAAAGCAAAACATAGCAGGTGACATTGTTCCCCTAACGTTAAACCTCTACGGTGTCAATACTGAGAGTGATTGATCAATACAGATTGACACTGATCGATAGTAATTAATCAATACTGATCGATGGTGATTGATCAATAAGGGTTACTACTAAAATATTAATACTGATATTAACATTACAAGCGCGGGGCTTGTTTTCCTCAGAGGCCCACAGGAGCCGTTGGAAGAGAAGGAGGGGGAGGAGCGACACCCGACCAGTAAGGTTTAAAATCCAGCGCGGGGCTTGTTTTTACCGAAATCCATAATGTTCCATTCAGAGAAGTGTTTTTTTTGAGGAAGCCGCTGATTGGTGGGAAGTGGACTAGGGTAAGCAGCTGATTGGTGGGAAATGGACTAGGGAAAGCAGCTGATTGGCAGTCAGATCCCAGCAGTTTGTTGTGTACTTTGTATTGTGTTGCTATTGTATCCTGTGTAAGGGGGGAGTATGAAGGCAAGGGCAGTGTACTGTTCTGGATGTCAGATGTGGGAGGTCAGGGAATCTGATAGCCCTCCAGACATCCACATCTGCGCCAGGTGTGTTGAGATGGGGCTCCTGAAGGACCGTGTTAGGAACCTGGAGCAGCAGCTCGATGACCTCCGTCTGGTCAGGGAGAGTGAGGAGGTCATAGAGAGGAGCTACAGGGAGGTAGTCACTCCCAAACCACAGGAGGCAGACAAGTGGGTCACGGTTAGGAAAGGCAAGGGGCAGAGGCAGGGGCTAGAGAGTACTCATGTGACTGTACACCTGGAAAATAGGTACTCGGGTTTGAGTACGATTGGAGGGGACAGTCTACCTGGGGGCAGCAACAGCGGCCGGGCCTCCGGCACAGAGACCAGCCCTGATGCTCAGAAGGGTAGCAAAAAGAGGAGGGCAATTGTAATAGCTGGCAGTGTTGGGTCCACTGTTGTTTGTCATGTACATCAATGATCTGGATGATGGGGTGGAACATTGGATAAGTAAGTATGCAGATGATACTAAGCTAGGTGGTGTTGTGGATAATGAAGTAGATTTTCAAAGTCTACAGAGAGATTTGGGCCATTTGGAAAAGTGGGCTGAAAGATGGCAGATGGAGTTTAATGCTGTTAAGTGTGAAGTGCTACATCTTGGCAGGACAAATCAAAATAGGACGTACATGGTAAATGGTAGGGAATTGAGGAATGCTGTGGAACAGAGGGATCTAGGAATAACTGTGCATAGTTCCCTGAAGGTGGGATCGCATGTAGATAGGGTGGTAAAGAAAGCCTTTGGTGTGCTGGCCTTTATAAATCAGAGCATTGAATATAGGAGTAGGGAAAGTAATGTTAAAATTGTACAAGGCATTGGTAAGACCAATTCTGGAGTATGGTGTACAATTTTGGTCGCCTAGTTATAGGAAGGATGTCAACAAAATAGAGAGAGTACAGAGGAGATTTACTAGAATGTTGCCAGGGTTCCAGCAACTATGTTACAGAGAAAGGTTGAACAAGTTAGGTCTTTATTCTTTGGAGCGCAGAAGGTTAAGGGGGGAACTTGATTGAGGTCTTTAAAATGATGAAAGGGATAGACAGAGTAGACGTGGATACGTTTTTCCCATTGAGGGTAGGGAAGATTCAAACAAGAGGGCATGACATGAGAATTAAGGGACAGAAGTTTAGGGGTAACATGAGGGGGAACATCTTTACTCAGAGAGTGGTGGCTGTGTGGAATGAGCAGAAGTGGTGTAGGCAGGATCGATTTTAACATTTAAAAGTAAAGTGGATAGGTATATGGACGTGAAGGGAATGGAGGGGTATGGTCTGAGTGCAGGTAGATGGGACTAGGGGAAAACAAATGGTCGGCACGGACTGGAAGGGCCGAGAGGGCCTGTTTCCGTGCTGTAATTGTTATATGGTTATATGGTTAATAGGGGGTCGGATGGGCGATTCTGTGGACGCAGTCGGGAGACCCGGATGGTAGTTTGCCTCCCTGGTGCCAGGGTCTCGCATGTGTCGGTACATGATGTTGTGGTACACATAGGTACCAATGACATAGGCAGAAAAAGAGATGAGGTCCTGAAGGGAGAATTTAGGGAGTTGGAGGGGAAAGTTAAGGAGAAGGACCAAAAGGGTAACGATTTCAGGATTACTGCCTGTGCCGCGTGACAGTGAGAGTAGGAATGGAATGAGGTGGAGGATAAATGCGTGGCTGAGGGACTTGCAGTGGGCAGGGAATCAAGTTTCTTGATCACTGGGACCTCTTTTGGGGAAGGCATGATCTGTACAAAAAGGACGGGTTGCACTTGAACCCGAGGGGGACCAATATCCTGGCAGGGAGATTTGCAAAGGCTACTGGAGAGACTTTAAACTAGAAAGGCTGGGGGGAGGGACTTGGGTAGAGGGGGCTAAGGGGACAGGGTGTGGGGCAAGAGGCAGAGAAGGGAAGCACTCGGACCCAAAATGTAGGCGAGAAAGAGGAAAAAGATAATAGACAGAGAATAAGGGATGGTGGGTTTCTAAAATGTGTATATTTTAATGCTAGGAGCATTGTAAGAAAGGTGGATGAACTTAGAGCCTGGATTGACACCTGGAAATATGATGTTGTGGCAATCAGTGAAACATGGTTGCAGGAGGGCTGTGATTGGAAACTAAATATTCCAGGATTTCGTTGCTTCAGGTGTGATAGAATTGGAGGGACCAGAGGTGGAGGTGTTGCATTGCTTGTCAGAGAGGATATTACAGCAGTGCTTTGGCAGGATAGATTAGAGGGCTTGTCTAGGGAGGCTATTTGGGTGGAAGTGAGAAGTGGGAACGGTGTAGCAACACTTTTGGGGGTGTATTCTAGACCGCCAAATGGGGAGCGAGAATTGGAAGAGCAAATATGTAAGGAGATAGCAGATATTAGTAGTAAGCACAAGGTAGTGATTGTGGGAGATTTCAATTTTCCAAAAATAGACTGGGAAACACATTCTGTAAATGGGCTGGATGGTTTGGAGTTTGTAAAATGTGTGCAGGATAGTTTTTTGCAGCAGTACATAGAGGTATCGACCAGAGAAGGGGCAGTGCTGGACCTCCTGTTAGGAAATGAGGTCAGGTCAGGTGACGGAGGTATGCGTTGGTGAGCACTTCGGGACCAGTGATCACAATACCATTAGTTTCAATATAATTATGGAGAGAGTCAGAACTGGACCTAGGGTGGAGATTTTTGATTGGAGAAAGGCTAACTTTGAGGGAATGCGTAAGGATTTTAAAGGAGTGAATTGGGACACTTTGTTTCATGGGAAGGATGTAGAAGAGAAATGGAGGACATTTAAAGGGGAAATTGTAAGAGTACAGAATCTTTATGTCCCTGTTAGGGTGAAAGGAAATAGTAAAAATTGGAAAGAGCCATGGTTTTCAAGGGAAATTGGACACTTGTTTCGAAAAAAGAGAGATATCTACAATAATTATAGTAGGCATGGAGCAATGAGGTGCTAGAGGAGTATAAAGAATGTAAAAAGAATCTTAAGAAAGAAATTAGGAAGGCTAAAAGAAGATATGAGGTTGCTTTTCTTCGGTATTCACCAAGGAGAAGGATATTGAACTCTGTGAGTTAAGGGAAAAAAGTAGAGTAGCTATGGAAACTATGAGTTTCAAAGAGGAGGAAGTACTGACACTTTTGAAAAATATAAAAGTGGATAAGTCTCCAGGTCCTGACAGGATATTCCCTAGGACATTGAGGGAAGTTAGTGTAGAAATAGCAGGAGCTATGACAGAAATATTTCAAATGTCATTAGAAACGGGAATAGTATTGGCGTACTGCGCATGTTGTTCCATTGTTTAAAAAGGGTTCAAAGAATAAACCTAGCAATTATAGACCTATTAGTTTGACGTCAGTGGTGTATAAATTAATGGAAAGGATACTTAGAGATAATAATATAAGCATCTGGATAAACAGGGTCTGATCAGGAACAGTCAACATGGATTTGTGCCTGGAAGGTCATGTTTGACAAACCTTCTTGAATTTTTTGAAGCGGTTACTAGGGAAATTGATGAGGGTAAAGCAGTGGATGTTGTCTATATGGATTTCAGTAAGGCCTTTGACAAGGTTCCCCATGGAAGGTTGGTTAAGAAGGTTCAATCTTTGGGTGTTAATGGCGGAGTAGCAAGATGGATTCAACAGTGGCTGAATGGGAGATGTCAGAGTGTAATGGTGGATGGCTGTTTGTCAGGTTGGAAGCCGGTGACCAGTGGGGTGCCTCAGGGATCTGTGTTGGGTCCACTGTTGTTTGTCATGTACATCAATGATCTGGATGATGGGGTGGAAAATTGGATAAGTAAGTATGCAGATGATACTAAGATAGGTGGTGTTGTGGATCATGAAGTAGATTTTCAAAGTGTACAGAGAGATTTGGGCCATTTGGAAGAGTGGGCTAAAAGATGGCAGATGGAGTTTAATGCTGATAAGTGTGAAGTGCTACATCTTGGCAGGACAAATCAAAATAGGACGTACATGATAAATGGTAGGGAATTGAGGAATGCTGTGGAACAGAGAGATCTAGGAATAACTGTGCATAGTTCCCTGAAGGTGGAATCGCATGTAGATGGGGTGGTAAAGAAAGCCTTTGGTGTGCTGGCCTTTATAAATCAGAGCATTGAATATAGGAGTAGGGAAGTAATGTTAAAATTGTACAAGGCATTGGTAAGACCAATTCTGGAGTATGGTGTACAATTTTGGTCGCCTAATTATAGGAAGGATGTCAACAAAATAGAGAGAGTACAGAGGAGATTTACTAAAATGTTGCCTGGGTTCCAGCAACTATGTTACAGAGAAAGGTTGAACAAGTTAGGTCTTTATTCTTTGGAGCGCAGAAGGTTAAGGGGGGACTTGATTGAGGTCTTTAAAATGATGAAAGGGGGAAGAGCTTTCCCAGAGTTGACGTCCAGGATAGGATCTTTTCCTAAAGTGGATAGGTATATGGACGGGAAGGGAATGGAGGGGTATGGTCTGAGTGCAGGTAGATGGGACTAGGGGAAAACAAATGGTCGGCACGGACTGGAAGGGCCGAGAGGGCCTGGTTCCGTGCTGTAATTGTTATATGGTTATATATGGTTAATACTGATGTATTAATTCTGATTATTCTGATCGCTGGCGATTGATCAATAGTGATGAATACCACCCATGATTAGTGCTCGATGCTCGGTGCCAGCCCCACAACAGTGCTGGGTGAGTGAAGGCAGCGTTACCTCGGAGGTATTGGCCGGCCGTCTCCGTCGTGCTGCAGTATCGCAGCCCTTCGATCTCCGCTGCGCTCAGGATCGACAGAATCTTGGGCTGAGTAAGGAAGGGAAGAGGTTATTATAGACAGCAGGTGCAGGAGTAGGCCATTCGGCCCTTCGAGCCAGCACCACCATTCAATGTGATCATGGCTGATCATCCCCAATCAGTATCCCGTTCCTGCCTTCTCCCCATATCCCCTGCCTCCGCTATTTTTAAGAGGCTATCTAGCTCTCTCTTGAAAGCATCCAGAGAACCTGCCTCCACCGCCCTCTGAGGCAGAGAATTCCACACACTCACCACTCTCTGTGAGAAAAAGTGTTTCCTCGTCTCCGTTCTAAATGGCTTACTCCTTATTCTCAAACTGTGGCCCCTGGTTCTGGACTCCCCCAACATCGGGAACATGTTTCCTGTCCAAGCCCTCAACGATCTTATATGTTTCAATGAGACTATTGTGCCTGCCTCATGTTCACTGCAAGAACTGGGTGGATGTCACTCACATGAAGGTTCCTGACAAAGACCCTTTGCTCAGTGGGCTGAACCAGTGAATTAACTCACCGGGGTTAAGTCATGTCATAGGTGATAGGAGTATTGTGGATCAGGACTGCACCGTTGTATTATAATGGCTGCCTGATGTAATGTGACTGTTGAAAGTCTTTGTGCCTTTTGCTGCTCTGTGAAATGCAAATATACTGAATGAAGTCCTTGTTAGGAAGGGAAGAAACAAAAACCAGGGTCTACCTTGAGGTTGGTGAGAACCAGGGCCAGGTTGTGTTGCCGGAAGGTGGCGCTCAGCTCCCGGAGGCAGATGACTGAGGTGTAGTCGATGGCGCTGATGTGGACGCAGTCCAGCACGGCCGAGCGAGGAGGGGAGGCTGCGGGGAAACCAGCCCCGTTACTGTCCATCACACCGGCACACTCTACCCCCACTGACATCCCCCCCCCCCCCCCCCCAAATGCCAAAGCAGGCCGGCAGCATCATCACCGACTAGTCTCACCCCGACCACCCATCCTTCCACACGCTGCCTTGGCAACACAATCGCGGACCAGTCTCACGCACTCCACCTCACAAACCAGAGACGGCGGTTCGATCCTGACCACGGGTGCTGTCTGTACGGAGTTTGTACCTTCTCCCCGTGACCTGGGTTTCCTCCCACACTACAAAGACGTACGTGTTTGTGGGTTATTTGGCTTCAGTACTTTGTCCCCAGTGTGTGTAAGGGGATCGCTGGTTGGCACGGACTTGGTGGGCTGAAAGGCCTGTTTCTGTGCTGTATCTCTAAACTAAACTAAACTCACTCAATGCCAAAATAGGCCAGCAGCATGATCACAGACTAGTCTTACCCAACCTCCCTTCCATCGACTCCATCCACACCCCAGGAGCTGATCGTGGACTTTAGGAGGGCACAACATCCGAGGACATACACACCATTGAGGATAAATGGGGATACTGTGGATAGGGTGAGCTGTTTTAAATACCCGGGAGTCCACATCTCTGAGGATATGACATGGACATCACACGCTGCAGCACTCGTGAGTAAGGCAAGACAGCGCCTTTACCACCTCAGGCAATTGAGGAAATTCAGAGTGTCTCTGAGGATCCTCCAGTGCTTCTACTCAGCGGCTGTGGAAAGCATCTTGTCCAGAAACATCAGGATTTGGTTTGGGAACTGCTCTGCCCAGGACAAGAAGGCTCTGCAGAGAGTAGTGCATTCGGCCGAACGCACTATGGGAACTACACTCGCCCCCCTGCAGGAGCTATACATCAGAAGGTGCAACTCCAGAGACAACAAGATCATGGGAGACCCCTTCCACCCCAGCAACAGACTGTTCCAGCTGCTACGGTCAGGCAAACGCCTCCATTCCCATGCTGTGAGAACGGAGAGGATGAGAAGGAGTTTCTTCCCAGAGGCCATTAGGACTGTAAACTCCTATCCCACCAGGGACTAACTTTATTGAACCAATTTACTGTTGTGGGGTGTCTTTTTAAAATTGCTGTTTCTTCTATTTTTTCCTCCACAAATATGTAATATGTGATATGTAATATGTAATATGTAATATGTGATATGTAATATGTAATATGTGATATGTGATATGTGATATGTGATATGTGATTCTGTTCCATTCTGTTTTGTAGTTTTTTGCACAATCCACAGGCATTGCCACTTTTCATTTCACTGCACATCTCGTATGTGTATGTGACGAATAAACTTGTTAAAGAAGGAACTGCAGATGCTGGAGAATCGAGGGTACACAAAACGGCTGGAGAAACTCAGCGGGTGCAGCAGCATCTAAGGAGCGAAGGAGATGGGCAACGTTTCGGGTTGAGACCCTTCTTCTCGACCCGAAACGTCGCCTATCTCCTTCGCTCCTTAGATGCTGCTGCACCCGCTGAGTTTCTCCAGCCTTTTGTGTACTGACGAATAAACTTGACTTGACTCGCCCTGCTTCAGCAAAGCCAGCAGCATGATCACAGACCAGTCTCACCCCGGTCACTCCCTCTATTGCCCTCCTATCAGACAAGGTACAGAAATGTGAAAACCTCCAGATTCAGGGACAGTTTCTTCCCAGCTGTTACCAGTCAACTGATCCATCCTAACACCAACTAGAAAGCGGTCCTGAGCTCCTATCCACCTCATTGAAGACCTCCGATCTATCTATAATCGGACTTTACTGGATTTAATATTGCACTAAGCATTACACCCTTTACCTGTATCTGTAGACTGGGGACATCTTTGTATAGACTGCTAGGCACAGTTTCCACTCACCTTCCAGTGCCCGGCTGCAGAGCTGGTCCCGCACGTATTCTGCAGCAGGGAAGCTGAGGCCGCTCTGTAACTGTACCACCACATAGCCACTGTCAGTCACCTGGGGCGCAGGAAGAGGCAAGTTAGAACCTCGCACCTCCGTTCACACCCAGCAGTGTGTCAGTGCGCAATTAGAATATCCTGTTCAGTTCTGGGCACCACGTTACAGGAAAGATATTGTCAAGCTTGAAATGGTTCAGAGAAGATTTACGAGGATGTTGCCAGGATCTCTTAAAAATAGCGGAGTCAAGGGATATGGGGAGAAGGCAGGAACGGGGTACAGATTGTGGATGATCAGCCATGATCACATTGAATGGCGGTGCTGGCTCGAAGGGCCGAATGGCCTAATCCTGCACCTATTGTCTATTGACTAGAGGGTATGAGCTATCGGGAGAGGTTGAGTAGGCTGGGTCTCTATTCCATGGAGAGCAGGAGGATGAGGGGACGCACACAAAATCATGAGAGGAATAGATCGGGTAGATGCGCAGAGTCTTTTACTCAGAGTAGGGCAATCGAGGACCAGAGGACTTAGGTTCAAGGTGAAGGGGAAAAGATTTAATAGGAATCCGAAGGGTAACTTTTTCACACTGAGGGTGGTGGGTGTATGGAACCAGCTGCCAGAGGAAGTAGGTGAGGCTGGGACTGTCCCAGCATTTAAAAAACACTTGGTGCATGGACAGGACGGGTTTGGAGGGATATGGAGCAAGCGTAGGTAGGTGGGACTAGTGTAGCTGGGACATGTTGGCCGGTGTGGGCGAGTTGGGCCGAAGGGCCTGTTTCCACACTGCATCACTCTATGACTCTGTCCAGATCAACAAAGTGCTGGAAGAACTTGGCGTGCCAGGCAGCATAAGGTCATAAGTGATAGGGGAAGAATTAGACCATTCGACCCATCAAGTCTACTCCGCCATTCAATCATGGCTATCTATCTCTCCCTCCTAACTCCATTCTCCTGCCTTCTCCCCATAACTGACACCCACATTCATCAACAATCAGTTGTGTAGGGCTCTGGTGAGACCACATCTCGAGTATTGTGTAGATTTGGTTTCCTAATTTTTTGAGGAAGGACATTCTTGTGATTGAGGCAGTGCAGCGTAGGTTCATGAGATTGATCCCTGGGATGGCGGGACTGTCATATGAGGAAAGATTGGAAAGACTAGGCTTGTATTCACTGGAGTTTTGAAGGATGAGGGGGAATCTTATAGAAACATAAAATTATAAAAGGACTGGACAAGCTAGATTCAGGAAAAATGTTCCCAATGTTGGGTGAGTCCAGAAACAGGGGTCACAGTCTTAGAATAAAGGGGAGGCCAGTTAAGGTGAGAAAAAACCTTTTCACCCAGAGAGTTGTGAAATTGTGGAATTCCCTGCCACAGAGGGCAGTGGAGGCCAAGTCACTGGATGGATTTAAGAGAGAGTTAGAAAGAGCTCTAGTGGAGTCAAGGGATATGGGGAGAAGGCAGGCACGGGTTATTGATAGGGGACAATCAGCCATGATCGTAAAGAATGGCGGTGCTGGCTCGAAGGGCCGAATGGCCTCCTCCTGCACCTATTTTCTATGTTTCTATCGCAGCCTTAAAAATAAGCATCTGTGGAGGGAAAGCACACTCCCCATCTAAAAACGTTAACTGTTTATTTCCCCCTCCCCATGGATTTAGACTTTAGAGATACAGCACAGTACAGGCCCTTCGGCCCACTGAGTCCGTGCCGATCAGTGTTCACCCCGCACACTTGCACTATCCTACACACACTAGGGACAATTTACAATTTTACTAAAGCCAATTTACCTACAAACCTGTACGTATTTGGAGTGTGGGAGGAAACTGGATCACCTGGAGAAACCCCACGCAGTCACGGGGAGAACGTGCCAACTCCGTACAGACAGCGCCCGTAGTCAGGATCGAACCCACGTCTTTGGTGCCGTGAGGTAGCAACTCTACCGCTGCGCCACTGTGCCGTTCTAAACTGCCTGACCCGCTGAGTTTCTCCAGCAGTTTGATTTTCATGGAAACACAGCGGTAGAGTTGCTGCCTCACAATGTTTCCAACGCCAGAATCCCGGGTTCGATCCTGACTGCGGGCGCTGTCTGTACGGAGTTTGCACGTTCTCCCCGTGACCCCCTGGGTTTTCTCCGAGATCTTCAGTTTCCTCACACACTCCAAAGACGTGCAGGTTTGTAGGTTAATTGTAATTCGGTATACGTGTAAATTGTCCATAGTCCGTGTGTAGGATAGTGTCAGTGTGCGGGGATCGCTGGTCGGTGCGGACTCAGTGGGCCGAAGGGCCTGTTTCCGCGCTGTATCTCTAAACTAAAGCAAAGGCATCTCAGATACAAGTGTGTAGCAGCATTACACTCAGACAGTTTACAGAGGACAGACACAAAACCCTGGAGTAACCGGGCGGGACAGGCAGCATCTCTGGAGAGAAGGAATGGCGACGTTTCGGCTCGAGACTAAGGTTGCCAACTTTCTCACTCCCAAATAAGGCACAAAAGGTCAAAATGCGGGACAAATTCCCGATGGCAATTCGTTGACCAACTCGGCCGTGGCTGGGTGAATGATGAGTTAGCCCGGGTGCTGGACTGCACACAGAGCCCAGCGGCGGGCCAGCTGAGGGGTTTTGGCCTGGACAGCACAGGCGAGGCGCTGCTGCTGCACTCCATGGGCTGCACTACGTCGGGACTGGTGAGGCGGGGCTGGACGCGGCGCTCCGACCCGACAGTCCCCTCGACCCAAGTAGCAGCAGTCATATATGGGACAAGGGCGGTCCCGTACGGGACAAACTAATTTAGCCCAATATACGGGATGTCCCGGCTAATAAGGGACAGTTGGCAACCCTAATCGAGACCCTTCTTCAGACTGATTCAGTCTCGACCCGAAATGTCACCCATTCCTTCTCTCCAGAGAACTGCCTGTCCCGCTGAGTTACTCCAGCATTTTGTGTCTACCTTTGATTTAAACCAGTTCCTTCTTACACAGTATACAGAGGAGGCAGCCTCATTCTTAATGTCCAGGCCTAACCAAACACACGTCTCTACATATTCAGGAGAAACCCACCTACCAGTCTTACCTTAGCCTCTGGTCTGGCAGTGTTATAGAGCAGAATGATCCCGGACAAGGCCATTCCCGCTAGAATTCCATACTGGATCTCCCAAAAGCAGAACAGGAACGACGCCAGGAATGGCAGCAAGTCCAGCTCTGCGGGTGGGGGGGGGGGGGTGGAACAACTCAGTATAATCCAAGAAGGACACATCTCTGGAGGAGAAAGGAATAGGCGAAGTTTCGGGTCGAGGACCCTTCTCAGTATAGTCCGATATTTAACTGCAAGGTCTAACCAGCCTCAGGATTAAAACGATACGATACGATAGAATATTTATCACAGGAGGGGAATTGATGGGCACACTTTTAGAAAGGAGGCGACGAGGAACTAGTTCAATAATGAAAGGCATCGAGTGGATGTGGAGGGGATGTTTCCACTGGTGGAAGAGTCTAGCACCAGAGGTCATAACCTCAGAAATGAAGGATGTTCATTTAGAAAGGAGGTGAGGAGGAACTTCTTTAAACAGAGGGTAGTTAATCTGTGGAATTCATTGCCACAGAGGGCTGTGGAGGCCAAGTCAGTGGATATTTTTAAGGCAGGGGTAGATAGTTTCTTGATTAGAACAGGCGTCAAGGGTTATGGGGAGAAGGCAGGAAAAATGGGAGGCAGAGATCAGCCATGATTGAATGGCAGAGTCGACTCGATGGGCCAAATGGCTCCTAATTTCCTAGAACATAGGAAATTAGGGTGCAGGAGTAATGGCCATTCAGCCCTTCGAGCCTTGCACCGCATTCAATTGATCTTGGCTGATCATCAACTTCAGTAACCCGTAACTGCCTTCTCTTCCATACCTCTGATCCCCTTAGCCACAAGGGCCAATCAACTCCACTCTTAAATATAGGCCCAATGATAATTGGCCTAACTACCCTCTGTGAGAGAGTTCCAGAGGACCTCACCACTCTCTGTAGTGAAAAAAGTCTTTTCATCTCGGTCTTAAAGGATTTCCCCCCTTATCCTTAAGCTGTGACCCCTTGTCTGGACTTCCCCAACATCGGATTACATTCTTCCGGCATCTTGCCTGTCCAACCTCCTTAAGAATTTTGAATAGTTCCTATAAGATCCCTTCAATCTACTAAATTCCAGAGAGTATAAACCGAAGAGTTATCCAGTCTTTCTTCATAAGACAGTGCCTGACATCCAGGAATCTGTCTGGTGAACCTTCTCTGCCACTCCCTCTATGGCAATAATGTCCCATTCATCAGATTTGGAGACACAAAAGTACGCTATACTCCAGGTGTGGTCTCTCCATGGACCCTGTACAAACTGAAGTAGAAATCCTCCCTGCTCCTGTACTCAAATCATTTTGCTATGAAAGTAACATACCATTGCGTTTTTTTCACTGCCTGCTGCACCTGCATGCATACTTTCAATGACTGGTGTACCATGACACCCAGGTCTCGCTGCATCTCCCCCTTCTTCCTAATCGGCCACCATTAAATATATCGTCAGCTTTCCTGTTTTTGCCACCAAGTGGATAACCTCACATTTATCCACCCTTATACTTGCATCTGCCATACATTTGACACTCACCCAGCCTATCCAAGTCACTCTTGCCATCTCTTGCATCACTACTCACAGCGAACACTGCCCCCCAGCTTAGTGTCATCCGCAAACCTGGAGATATTGCCTTCAATTCCCTAAACCAGATCATTAATATTATTGTAAACAGCTGGGGTCCCAGCACTGAGACTGCGGGGTACCCACTAGTTACTGCCCCTGCATATTGTGAAAAGGACCCGTTTTACTTCCTACTCCCCCCCCCCCCCCACCCCTTTGCTTCCTGTTTGCAAGCCAGTTCTCAATCCACTCAATACTGAACCCTAATACGTATGCTTTAAGTTTTGTATATATTCTCTGATGTGGGACCTTGTCGAAGCCGTCTGGGAAGTCCAGAATCTAACACATCCACGGTTCTCCCTTATCAACGCTACTAGTTATATCCACGTAAAAATTCCACAAGATTCGTCAGACATGATTTACCTTCGTAAATCCATGCTGAACTTTGTCCTATGTTTTCCACCATTATCAAATGTGCTGCTATCCCATCTTTAATAACTGACTCTAGCAGTTTCCCCACTACGATGTTAGACTAGGACGGCAGAGATCGTCTGATTGAATGGCGACAGGTCGACTCGGATGGGCCAGAATGCCTAATTCTTGCCTAGAACATATTAAATAAAAAAAACCCCAGACGGGGAGAGGTTGCACTTCCAGGCCGGGCTACCGGCCGGCAGCCTCTACTCAGCTACTCGGTCTACACCAAAGACAGACACACAGTGCTGGAGTAACTCAGTGGGTCAGGCAGCATCTGTGGACAACATGGAATGGTCGGGACCCTTCTTCAGACTGCTCTGTCGGTACAAAGTGGGGGATTTGTCACTGAGGGTAGATGAGCGATATCCCAGTGGACTGCACTGAACTCAGAAGGCAGAGGAGCAGAATTAGGCCATTCAGCCCATCGCTACTGCTCCGCCATTCAATCACGGCTGAGACGATGAGGAGGATTTCTGTCGCCAGAGGGCGGTGAATCTGTGGAACTCATTGCCACAGGCGGCTGTGGAGGCCAAATCAGTGGATATTATTAATACAGGGATAGATAGATTCTTGATTAGTACAGGTGGCAGGGGTTAGGAGGGAGAGATAGATAGATCAGCATGAATTTTGACCATGGCAGTGTAGTCATGATGGGCCGAATGGCCTAATTGCCGCTCCTAGCACTTGGAGCTCGATGTACAGCTGTTAAATGGGGGGGGGGGGTGGGATTGGGGTAGACCGAGACGGCGCCGTTGCTACGACACCTCTGCTGGGGGAGGGGGGAAAACCGGACCAGAGTGGGAAGAGGGGCGGTAGATACTGGGGGGAGGGGTTCGAATATGGTGGGGGGGGAATGAATACATAGGGGGGAGGGATTATGGGGGGGGTTGGTGGATGGTCCGGGCGGGGGGGGGTGGTTCGGGAAATCCGGGGGGTGGGGGTGAGTAGACTGGGTCCGGAGGGGGGGGGAGTGGTGGACGGGGCCGGCACCATTTCGACACTTACCGCTGACTTCTCCAGGAGTGCGGGAAGGATGCGGACAGATAACGGCGGAGACAGCGCAGATGATGACGGCGGGCCAACGCTGCCTTGCGGGACGTAGAAGAAGGAGCGGAGTGAGGAACGCCAGGGGAAAGCGAGCAGCTACCCTACAGCCTGCATGACACAGCAACAGCTCCGTTACGCATCTCCAGGCAGGGTGCGCGGGTGCCACACTGACGTCACCTATCCATGAGGCGAGAGTGATGCTGCTGACCCGTGAGCTACTCCAAGCACTTGGGATCCCTCTTGGCCAAGGCAAGTCGACCATCTCTTGCACTGCCAGTGTGGTTGGCGTGTCACAGAAGGGGGGGGGGGGATGGTGTCCCCTGGCGAGTCACACAGGTGACTATTTGCGTCACTGGCATCGAGTCAGCACCGACCAGCGATCCCCGCACACCAACGCGCTATCCTACACCCAATTGGGAGGAGGCTGGTTTGGCATGTGAAGTGAATTACCGGAGGAGGGCATGTGGGGATTGATCATGGGGGACAAGGACATGGCAGACCAATTGAATAACTACTTTGGTTCTGTCTTCACAAAGAAGACATTATACAGTGCTTGCAAAAGTTTTATTACCCCTTGAAAACTTTTCCCACATTTTTGTCACGTTTACACACCACAAATGTTTTTTAATGGGATTTTATGGGGGGATAGACCAACACAAAGTGGCGCTAATTGTAAGTGGAAGGAAAATGGTACATGGTTTTCAAATTTTTTTACATAATAAAAAACTGAAAAGTGTGTGGCGATGCAAAAGTAATAATTCAGACCCCTTTAATCTGATACACTAATAAAAATCCAGGTGCAACAATTGCGTCAGAAGTCACCTAATTAGTAAATAGAGTCCACTTAGTGTGTAATCTAATCTCAGTATAAATTACAGCAGTTCTGTGAAAGGCCTCAGAGGTTCGTTAGAGAACATTCGTGAACAAACGTGTCATGAAGCCATCAGGAAACACACCAGGGCCAGGTCAGGATAAAGTTGTGGAGAAGTTTAAAGCGGGTTAGGTTTATAAAAAAAATATCCCAAGCTTTGAACATCTCATGGAGCACTGTTCAATCCATCAATCCGAAAATGGAAAGGAGTATGGCACAACTGCAAACCTACCCAAATACATGGCCATCCACCTAAACTGACAGGCCGGGCAAGGAGTGCATGATCAGGAGAAGCAGCCAAGAGGTCCATAATAACTTGGAGGAGCTGCGAGATCCACAGTCAGGTGGGGAATCTGTCCACAGGACAAGTATTAGTCGTGCAATCCACAATCAGCTTTATGGAAGAGTGGCCAGAGAAGGAAAGCATTGTTGAAAAAAAAGCCATAAGAAGTCCCATTTGTTTTACGTTTGCCAATGCCATGTTGGGGACACAGGCAAACACGTGGAGGAAGGGGCTCTGGTCGAAGTTTTTGGCCTAAATGCAAACGCTATGCGTGGCGGAAAACCACAGATGCCACATCACCCTGAAACACACGTCCCCACTGTGGAAAATGGTGTAGCTTAGCATCATGCTGTGGGGATGCTTTTTCTTCCAGCAGGGGACAGGGACGTGGTCAGAGTTGAAGGGAAGATGAATGAGCCAAATTACAGGGGCAATCTGGAAGAAAACCTGTTAGAGTCGGCAAAAAGACATGAGATGGGACGGAGGTTCACCTTCCAGAGGCAACAATAAACATTCAGGACAGAGCTACAAGGGAAATGGTTTAGATCAAGCATTATTATGTGGTTTGAATGGCCAGTCCCCAAAGTCCAGGACTCAATCCAATTGAGAATCTCTGGCAGACTTGAATAATTGCTGTTCACAGACGCTCTCCATCCAATCTGACTGAGCTTGAGCTATTTTTCAAAGAAGAATGGGCAAAAATGTCAGTCTCTAGATGTGCAAAGCTGGTAGAGACATACCCCAAAAGACTTGCAGCTGTAATTGCAGCGAAAGGTGGTTCTACAAAGTATTGGCTCAGGGAGGCTGAATACTTTTGCACGTCACACTTTTCAGTTTTTTATTTGTAATAAAATTTGGAACCGTGTATCATTTTCCGGTATTGGGGGTTCAGTATTGATGTGGATAGAGAACTGGCTGGCAGACAGGAAGCAAAGAGTAGGAGTAAACGGGTCATTTTCAGAATGGCAGGCAGTGACTAGTGGGGTACCGCAAGGCTCAGTGCTGGAACCCCAGCTATTTACAATATATATTAATGATCTGGATGAGGGAATTGAATTGCAACATCTCCAAGTTTGCGGATGACACTAAGCTGGGGGGCAGTGTTATCTGTGAGGAGGATGCTAGGAGGCTGCAAGGTGCCTGGATAGGTTGGGTGAGTGGGCAAATGCAGCAGATGCCGTAAAATGTGGTAAATGTGAGGTTTATCCAACTTTTGTGGCAAAAACAGAAGGTAGGGAACTATTAACTGAATTGGTGGCCGATTAGGAAAAGGAAAAAAAAAAAAGGGAGAGGAGAAGCAACGAGACCTGGGTGTCATTGTACCCCCTTACCCTTGCCCGTAGGGCAGCCGGTGCCGCAGGCAGTGAAGATGCGAATGGTTATGTTGGAATCATAGCAAAGGATTTGAGTAAAGAGCAGGGAGGGTTCTACAGCAGATGTACAGGGTCTTGGTTTAAGGCACACCTGGAGTATTGCGTACAGTTTTGGTCTCCTAATTTGAGGAAAGACATTCTTGCCATAGACGAGAGTACAGAGAAGGTTCACCAGACTGATTCCTGGGATTGCACGACTTCCATTGAAGAAAGACTGGATACACTCGGCTTGTACTCGCTGGAATTTAGGAGATTGCGGGGGGAATCTTATAGAGATTACAAAATTCTGTAAGGGGTTGGACAGGCTAGATTCAGGAAGATTGTTCCCGATGTTGGAGAAGTCCAGAACAGGGGTCGCAGGTTTAGGATAAGGGGGACGTCTTTTAGGCCAAGATGAGAGATCTTTTTTCACACAGTGAGTGGTGATGAGTCTGTGGAATTCTCTGCCACAGAAGGTAGTTGAGGGCCAGTTTGTTGGCATATTTAAGGGGAGTTAGATGTGGACCTTGTGGCTAAAGGATCAGGGGGTATGGAGAGAAGGCAGGTACAGGATACTGAGATGATGATCAGCCATGATCATATTGAAATGTAGCGGTTGCAGGCTCGAAGGGCCGAATGGCTACTCATGCACTATTTTCTATGGATTTATGTTTCTCTGTGTTGTTTGGGGGTTAGAGGACACTCTCCTGGGTGACTAGCAGCTGTGGCTACATACCCGTCTGTGAGTTCACTGACCGTCCGGCGCAGGGAGAGGAGGAGCAGTAGTAGACAGGGTAGAGTGAGAGAGACACGGCACGTCAGGCCACCCGCCCCCCCCGCCCCCCCTCACCTCAACCCGCCCTCCCCCCACATATCCCCCCTCACCCCACCACCTCAACCCGCCCTCACCCCAAACCCCCCCCTACCATCCCCCCCTTCACCTCTCACCGCCCCCCCCCTCACTCAACCCCCCGGGGGCCCACCCCCCCCCCCCCCCCCCCCCCCCTCACCCCTTCCCCCCCTCACCCCCCCTCCTCAACCCGCCCTCACCCCAACCCCCCTCACCCCATCCCCCCTCACCCCCCCTCACCTCAACCCGCCCTCACCCAACCCCCCCCTCACCCCCATCCCCCCACCTCTCACCGCCCCCCCTTAACCCCCCCTCACTCCTTCTCACCCCAACCCCCCCCTCACCCAAACCCCCTCTCACCTCCAACCCCCCCTCACCCATATCACCCCACACCACCCCCCCCTCACCCAACCCCCCCAGGACCGTGCTTCACCTCCCAAAACTCCACGTCACCGGGTAGGAGGAGAGGAGGAGCCCAGGATGGTTGTTGTACCTGGAACACAGGTGAGTGAGGTGAGGCGACCACAGACATGCACGGACACGCACACGGACACACACACACATGGAACACGCACCACATTGCGACACGGACACCACAGCATATGGACTCACGCACACACGGACACATGGGACACCGCGCGCACACGCGGACGTAACATGCAACACGCGCACAACGGACCACGCCAAGCACACATGCAGACACGGGACACACCACGCACACATGCAGACGGACACACAACGCCACATGCAGACTCGGACACACACACGCACACTGCAGACACGGTCACACACACGCACTCATGCAGACACGGACACCACACACGCACACATGCAGGACACGGACACACTCTGCACGCACACATGCAGACACGGAACACACACGCACACACACGCACACACACACACACCACACATAGACACGCACAAGCACACACGCGGACCACACACACAGGACACACACACAGACACTCTACATACAGAGACAGACAGAGACACACACAAAGGGCAGTCATACAGATAAAGGACCCAACACGCCCCCTCCTCACGTGTCCACCAGTCCTGGTTGGGTCCCACTCTGTATCGTTCTGGGCAGCTGAAACACAGCAGGGGATGGTTAGGACCACACCAGCAGCAACACCGGGGTAGGTGCGGAGACACGGGGGGAGACCCTTGTCAAGGAAAACTCCCCCACTTTTTTCCTTATCACCTTTTTAAGGGTGGTGCAGCGGGTTAGAGCTGCTGCCTCACAGCACCAGAGACCCGGGTTCCATCCGACGTACGGGCGGCTGTCTGTACGGAGTTTGCATGTATCCTCCTTGTGACCTGCGTGGGGTTTTCTACGGTGCCCGGTTTTGACCCACACTCAAAGATGTACAGGATTGTAGGTTAATTAGCTTGATTATGTATATATATATATATTGATTATATTTACATACATACTTACCATACATACACACACTCACACCACACTTATATATATATATTATAATATAAATTATATATCAATTAGTCATATATTTTTAGATATATATATAATATATTATATAGTGTATAATATATGTATAATATTTACCACACACATATATATATACACACACATGTATAAATATTTACACATACACACACGTTATATAAACATATATATTAGTGTGTTGGTGTGCGTGTGGTGTGTGTATAATTGTCCATAGCGTGTTGTAGGTTAGTCGCTAGCGTGCGGGGATCGTGGTCGGCGCGAACCCGGGGGGCGAAGGGCCTGTATCCGCGCTTTAGTCATGTCTGGGAGGTACGGTGGGAAACCCACTCACCGAAAGCTGGGCGTGGGATGGCGATGCTCTCAGAAAACCCACCAGGGGGACCACCTGGCAGCCCCGCTCCTGACGTTTGTGGAGACCCAAGGAAAGAAACGCTTCATGAGTACAGACGCACAAAAAAATGCCGGAGTAACTTCAGCGGGGACAGGCGATTCTCTGGAGCATCTCGGGAGATAATGGAAATGGGTGCCGTTTTCAGGGTCCAGACCTTCCTACAACGCTTCACGCGTGTCGGTTTACGGCCCGTTATTGTCACGGGGCACTGAGGTTAAGAGGATAGCATTTTGTTGACGGCTGGGCCAGGAGCGGGAGACAACAAGCGATTACAATAGAGACGTCCTTTCTCGCTAAGGGATGTTGAGAAGACTGCAGTTGCTGGATGAATCGAAGGGCAGACAAAACCATGCTGGAGGAATAGGTGACGTTTCGGTCGAAGCTAAGGGAATTAAAGTTTAGTGCAAGTGAAGCAAAGTTAAGTGGAAATTCAAAGCAACGTCAGCAAATTTGTAGCTGACACAAAGCTGGGTGGCCGTGTGAACTGTGACGGGATGTACGAGGATGCCGGGTTGGGGAGTGGGCAGAGAATGGCAGAAGATTCAGTTTACTGTGGAAAGTTGGGATTTCTCGAGTCTTCCGTTCCTCCACATTCAATGTGTGCAGGTTTGTGGGTTTATTGGCTTGGTAAATGTACAAATTGTTCCCTTGGGGGTGTGTGTGTGTGTGTGTGTTGTGAGCGCATGTGTGCGGTAGCGCGGTTTGTGCGTCGGGCGTGTGTGTGTGTGGGTGCGCATGTGTGGTGTGAGTGCA
>CM069153.1:49451303-49507180 GCA_035221665.1 Okamejei kenojei | reverse complement strand
CCAGTAACCGCCGCACCACCCCCCTCCCAACCTCCCCCCCCACTCCCGTCACAGACGCCCGTTTAAGCTGCTAACCAAGCGCGCGTTTGGTAGTGCGTGTGAGGAAACGCCTCTGCCTCATACACGTGACGATATTGATATAAACGGGTTTTGTTCCCTCTCTCCCACATAACACCAGATACACGAGGGGCGATTTAGAGCAGTCAATGTTTGACAACCCCGCTCGTCTATCGTGTCGTGGAGGAAACACGGAAACATACCTTAACCTTCCACACCCCCATCCGCAGGTGCTGAACGGGTGGGTAGGGGGCCTGAGAGGGGGGGGGGGTGGGGGACCGGGGGCAATGTAGAATTGATGTGAAGGCCACTAATCTCACCCTTACAGCCGTCTCCCCCCCTCTGCCCATGTCCCACCCTTCTCAAGCCAGAGATACACCCCCGCCTCGTGCTCCCGACCTGGCAGCAGGACCCAGTACACACCACCATCAGCCGTCCTAGACCAAGGTACGTCTTCATGTCAGCCGAACTAGGACCAAGTAATGCTAGCAATGTAAAAAAATTTTGAGAGATTTTAATAATCAAGTCTAGCAAATTTAACCCAATCGGATAAAGCATAAAAAATAAGTTTAATTTAGACATACCCAATTCACTTTCATATCTTCAGTAATTAAAAAGTTAAGGCCATATTTTCATACTCGGAAATAAGCATGCTTGTTCCCCATTGACCTTTTTCCATTGACTTAAATCAAAAGCTGTTGTTCATCAGAGACTGTCAAAACCCCCATAACAATTTCTTAACAAAAACAAGAAAATCAGCAATAAATATATCCAGTGTATTATAAGATTGAAGACATTCAGACACTAATATGATAAGAAACTCAATCTTACTTGGATGCCCTGAAATTAAAAGCATATAATTAGTTAGTTTACCCCAGATTGAGTAGACTATTTAGCCGAGCGGCGTTCAATTACTAGATCTAAACATCTATCCATTTCTTAAGAAAATATTAACTTTTTTTTAAAAGCCTAAGTGACCATATAACATACACACAAGAATTCCTCAGTATAACATGATTTTTTAATCTCATAGTTATGAAATTATAGGCGAAATAGAAGGAAATTTTAGTGTTAATTGCCCCTAAATTAGTGGGCATTTTAAACTAACTTGCTGAGTGGGATTTTCTGGAACGCGAATGGATTAGGAAGCGTTGATTGGTTGTGGGAATTTAAATCCCATAATCGGCAGGAAAAATACTGCCTGTATCATATGGGGAATAAATCACCGTTTCAGCAACGTAAAGTTTGATTAAGGTAATCTAAAAAACAAGTTATATGAATAATAACACCAGCTTCCTACCCGTCTCCCTACATAAACACCCGACCCCGTTGCCGCTATCACAGGCGGATAGGTAACAAAACGGCATAAAACCGTCCCCGTTGTCGCCGTTCACGGCATTAGGTACACGCATAAAACCCGCCCCGCGTTGATTAGCGTTCCACGGTCCGTGTAGGTACCGATCGCATAAAAACACCGTCCCCGTTGTTAGCTTCACAGGCGTTAGTTACACCATAAAAACCCTCGCCGTCAGTTGTAGCGTTTCACGGGCGTAAGGTACACGGCATAAAACCCGTCACCGTATGCGTTACGTTTACGCGTCTTAGTTACACGGCATAAAACCGCTCCCCGTTGTTAGCCGTTTACGGCGTTAGGTAAACATAAACGCAAAAACCCCCGTCCCGTTGCCCGCCGTTCACTGGCGTTTAGGTACCGGCATAAAAAAACACTCGTCCCCGTTGCCGGCGTTTCACGGCGTTAGGTACACGCATAAAAACCCGTCCCCGTACCGCCGTTACACGGCTGTTAGGGAAAAAATAAAACAACGGTCATAAAACGCCGTCCCCGTGTTAGCGTTTTACACTGGCGTTGGTACACGGCAAATAACCCCGTCCCCCCCCGTTGGCCGCCGTTCACAGCGTAGGTTACACGGCCATAAAACCCGCCCCGCTTGTTATGCGTTCACGGCGTTAGGTACACGGCATAAAACCCGTCCCCGTTGTTAGCGTTCACGGCGTTAGGTACACGGCATAAAACCCGTCCCCGTTGTTAGCGTTCACGGCGTTAGGTACACGGCATAAAACCCGTCCCCGTTGCCGCCGTTCACGGCGTTAGGTACACGGCATAAAACCCGTCCCCGTTGCCGCCGTTCACGGCGTTAGGTACACGGCATAAAAAAACAAAAAAAAAAAAAAAAAAAAAAAAAAAAAAAAAAATAAAAAACCCGTCCCCGTTTGTCGCGCGTTTCACAAAAGAAAAAAAAAAAAAAAAAGCTGTGTTTAGGTACAAAAAAAAAAAAAAAAAAAAAAAAAAAAAAAAAAAAAAAAATAAAAAAAAAAAAAAAAAAAAAAAAATAAAAAAAAATTAAAAACCGTCCAGGTTGCCGCCGTTCACGGCGTTAGGTACACGGCATAAAACCCGTCCCCGTTGCCGCCGTTCACGGCGTTAGGTACACGGCATAAAACCCGTCCCCGTTGCCGCCGTTCACGGCGTTAGGTACACGGCATAAAACCCGTCCCCGTTGCCGCGTGCGGTTCCACAAAGGCGTTTTAGGTACACGGCATAAACCCACCCCTGTTGCCGCCGTTCACAGGCGTTAGGGTACACGGCATAAAACCCGTCCCCGTTGCCGCCGTTCACGGTTAGGTCGGCATAAAACACCGTCCCCGTTGCCGCCGTTCAGGCGTTCTAGTACAAGGTCAGCCTAAAACCCGCCCGTTGCCGCCGAGTGGACGGGCGTTCGGTAACGCATAAATACCCGTCCCCGGCCATTGCCGTTCATAGGCTTTCTAGGGATCTACCTACCGAGCATAAAACCCGTCCCCTTTTGCCAAGGCCGTTCACAGAACAGGCGATAAGGTTAACGCAAAAAACACCGTTACCCCGGCCGCCGAGTCCACGCGAAGGATAATTCGACGCTGAATACAGTCGGGCTAACACATTCTTACCTGGCAGTCGGAAAAATCTCCAGAAAAATTCTTCGCACTCCGAGAAAAAAAATAAAGCTCCGGATGGCAGGGGAGAAAACCGCACTTTAACCCCGCCCCCTTAAAGGCCACCAAAGGTCGCGCACACGGCCAGTGACGGAACTGCAGCGCCGCGACTAAAGGAACGTTTTATGTTAATCGTACCTAAGTAATGTCAGTGTATGTCCAAGGTACGTCAGTCTGCCGTCTAGACCTAAGTAATGGTCGCTGTCTATAAAGACTGAGGTACATCACCGCTCTAGTGAGTCTATTACCAAGTACATCGCCGTCAGCCGTCTAGGACCAAGTATTGTCACTCAGTCTAGACCAAGGTACATCTCCGTCTAGAGTTTAGACCAAGTAATGGCACAGTCTAGACCAAGGTACATCACCGTCAGCTGTCTAGACCAAGGTACGTCACTGCCTAGACCACGGTACATCACCGTCTAGAGTCTAGACCAAGTTACGTCTCCGTCAGCCGTCTAGACCAAGTAATGTCACTGTCTAGACCAAAGTACGTCATCGTCTAGACCATGGTACGTCACCGTCTAGAGTCTAGACCAAGGGAAGATCACCGTACGTCACCATCAGACGTCTAGACTAAGATCCAGTCAGGGTACACTCCAATCAGCTGTGTGTGTAGGAAGGGGCTGCAGATACTGGTTTAAACCAAAGATAGACGCTAAAAGCTGGAGTAACTCAGCGGGACGGGCAGCATCTCTGGAGAGAAGGAATGGGCGACGTTTCGGGTCAAGACCCTTCTTCAGACACAAACATCTCGACCCGAAACATCGCCCATTCCTTCTCTCCAGAGATGCTGCCTGGACCCGCTGAGTCACTCCAGCATTTTGTGTCTGGTCAGCCTTGTGTTGTCTTTCCGCTGACTGGTTAGCACACAACAAGAGCTTTGCACATGTGACAATTAACTAGAAACATAGAAAATAGGTGCACGACTAGGCCATTCGGCCCATCGGGCCAGCACTGCCATTCAATGGCTGTTCATCCAGAATCAGTACCCCATTCCTGCTTTTTCTCCCCATATCCCTTGATTCCGTTAGCTCTAAGAGCTATATCTATCTCTCTCTTGAAAACATCCAGTGAATTGGCCTCCACTGCCCTCTGGGGCAGAGAATGCCACAGATTCATGTCTGGGAGATGGTGGGCTGAATGGCCTGCCCGGTTACTGACGGTGCCTCTGATGCAGGGATCGGCCTGGTGCTGAAGGAGCTGGCGGAGGCTCGGCCATGCCAACGACACGCTGGTGATCTACAGCTCGGACAACGGGATCCCCTTCCCCAATGGCCGCACCAACCTGTACCGGCCGGGACTGGCCGAACCCATGCTGGTCCACTCACCGGTCCACCGCCAACGGTGGGGGGAGGTCAGCAACGCCTTTGTCAGCCTGCTCGGTACGTCACGCACACGCTCACGTACACACGCGCACACGCACACACATGTACACACACGGACGCTCGCACACGCTCAAGTTTTACACACGCGCACAACGGCACACATGTCACACATATAGATATTTAAATTAGACGACGCCTGAATATCGGAGAAGGACATGACCCTACAACCCCGGTCACGCTCGGACGACGCATCATTGCACATGCACACGCACACACGCCTACATAGACAATAGACAATAGGTGCAGGTGTAGGCCATTCGGCCCTTCGAGCCAGCACCGCCATTCAATGTGTTCATGGCTGATCATCCCCAATCAGTACTCCGTTCCTGCCTTCTCCCCATATCCTCTGATCCAGCACCAGAGAACCCGCCTCCACCGCCCTCTGAGGCAGAGAATTCCACACTCACCACTCTCTGTGAGAAAAAGTGTTTCCTCGTCTCCGTTCTAAATGGCTTACCCCTTATTCTTAAACTGTGGCCCCTGGTTCTGGACTCCCCCAACATCGGGAACATGTTTCCTGCCTCTAGCGTGTCCAAGCCCTTAACAATCTTATATGTTCCCAATGTGGGGGGGTGGGTGGGGGAGGGGGGGGGGGGATGGGATGTGGGGGGGGGGGTTTTGGGGGGGGTTTTGGGGGTGGGGAGAATCCCCCCTCATCCTTCTAAACTCCAGAGTGTACAAGCCCAGCTGCTCCATTCTCTCAGCATATGACAGTCCCGCCATCCCGGGAATTAACCTTGTAAACTTACGCTCACTCCCGCAATAGCAAGAATGTCCTTCCTCAAATTAGGGGACCAAAACTGCACACAATACTCCAGGTGTGGTCTCACTAGGGCTGTGTACAACTGCAGAAGGACCTCTTTCCTCCTATATTCGACTCCTCTTGTTATAAAGGCCAACATGCCATTTGCTTTCTTTGCTGCCTGCATGCTTACTTTCGTAGTTGTTGATTAGTGCGGGTGTCGGGGGTTATGGGGAGAAGGCAGGAGACTGGGGCTGAGAGGGAAAGATAGATCAGCCACGATTGAATGGCAGAGTAGACCTGATGGGCTGAATGGCCTGTGAAACTAGCCCCTAACCATCTGGGCGTTTGGTTCTGCAGATGTAACGCCGACCATCCTGGACTGGTTTGGCGTCCCGTACCCGAGTTACAGCATCTTTGGCAAGGATAAGTTGGTGCACCTCACCGGGAGGTCTCTGCTGCCGGTGCTGGAGTCGGAGCAGCCGTGGCAGACGGCGTTTGCCAGCCAGAGCCACCACGAGGTGACCATGTACTACCCCATGAGGGCCATGCACCATCTGCAGTACCGCCTGGTGCACAATCTACACTTCAAGATGCCCTTCCCCATCGACCAGGATCTGTACGTCTCCCCCACCTTCCAGGACCTGCTGAACCGCACGCTGGGCGGGCAGCCCACCCACTGGGTCAAGACCCTCGGCCAGTACTACTACCGGGAGCGGTGGGAGCTCTTCGACACCCGGGCTGACCCGGGCGAGATCCGCAACCTGGCCTCGGACCCCCGCTACCGGCCGCTGCTGGAGGAGATGCAGGGGCAGCTGAGGAAGTGGCAGTGGCTGACTCACGACCCCTGGGTCTGTGCCCCCGACAGTGTGCTGGAAGACCAGGGGCCCTACAAGCTGCAGCCGCAGTGCCTTCCACTGTACAACCAGCTGTGACCAGGACCCCGTAACGAGGTGCGCAGCGGGAGAGTCGCTGCCCTACAGCGCTGCCTTCCATCCCGACTACGGGTGCTGTCTGTACGGAGTTTGCACGTTCTCCCCGTGACCTGCGTGGGTTTCCTCCACACTCCAAACACGTACAGGTTTGTAGGTTGGCTGGCTTGAGATAAATGTAAACTGTCCTCAGTGTGTAGGATAGTGTAAGCTGGTCAGCACGGACTCGGTGGGCTGAATGGCCTGTGTACGTGCTGTATCTCTAAACTAAACTAAGGACTTCTACAATGTACAGAGTTTGCATGCTCTCCCCTGGGACCACGTGGGTTTTCTCCGGGTGCGCCGGTTTCCTCCCAGCTGCTAAATACATGTTGGTTTGTAGCTTAATTAGCCTCTGTAAATTGTCCCTAGAGTGTAGGATGTAGCCAGTGTATGGGGATCACTGGTCAGCGTGGCTCTGTGGGCCAAAGGGCCTGTTTCCACGCTGTATTCTAAACCAAACTTCAATGTATATTCAGTTTACCGACGGAAGCCTCCTTGGAGTTTAAGTCATTTTGTACCGGTATATTTATGAAAAGTAACATGGTGGCACAGAGTATACCTGCTGCCTTCCAGGCCCGGAGATCCCGGGTCCAATCCTGACCTCAAGAGTTAAGAAGGAACTGCAGATGCTGGACAATCGAAGGTAGACAAAAGTGCTGGGGAAACTCAGTGGGTGCAGCAGCATCTATGGAGCGATGGAGATAGGTGACGTTGCCTATCTCCTTCTACCCTCAAGAGCTGACTCTTGTCGTGTGGAGTTTGCACGTTCTCCCTGTGACCCGCGTGGGTTTTCTCCGGGTGCTCAGGTCTCTCCAGGTTTGTCGGTTAATTGGCCCCCTAAAAAAAAAAATGTCCCCTGATGCATGGGGGAGCTGGTGGAAAAAGTGGGGCAGGTTTAGTTCAGAGATACAGCACAGAAACAGGCAACATATCCCCCCCCCACCTGGTCTCCCCCGACCACCGATCACCCGACCTCACTACTTAATCCCACTGGTACATGAGGGACCATTTACAGAAGCCAATTGACCTGCACGTCTTTGGAGTGTGTGAGGAAACCGGAGCGCCCGGAGAAAACCCACGCAGATCAATAGACACTAAACAATAGGTGCAGGAGGAGGCCATTCGGCCCTTCGAGCCAGCACCGCCATTCAATGTGATCATGGCTGATCATCCCCAATCAGTACCCCGTTCCTGCCTTCTCCCCATATCCCCTGACTCCGCTATTTTTAAGAGCCCTATCTAGCTCTCTCTTGAAAGCATCCAGAGAACCTGCCTCCACCGCCCTCTGAGGCAGAGAATTCCACAGACTCACCACTCTCTGTGAGAAAAAGTGTTTCCTCGTCTCCGTTCTAAATGGCTTACTCCTTATTCTTAAACTGTGGCCCCTGGTTCTGGTCACGGGGAGAAGGTACAAACTCCCTCCAGGCAGCGCCCGTAGTCAGGACTGAACCCGGGTCTCTGGCGCTGCCCCACCCTGCCGCCCCAGTTGGGTGAAGAAATCTTTTATCTTCAAGGCCAGTGAATGCTTTCTTAATTAAAGGGACTAAAACTCCACACAATCCTCCCGGCGTGCCCAACTGGGACTGGCGCACAACTGCAAGAGTATTCTTTGATTTTTGTGAATTCTAATCTTTTTGCAATAAAAATCACCGTATTGTTGGTCAGCCCAACCACTTGGCGTAACTGTCTGCTGATGTTTGCAATCTGTCTCTCACACGCACGCACACGCACGCACACACACACGCACACACACCAGAACACACACGACACACACACACACGCACGCATAACAGGCACACACACACACCAGACACACGCACGCACGCAAACATATGCACGCACGCACACTACACACACACGCGCACACACACCAGAACACACACGACACACACTCGCACGCACACCAGGCACACGCGCACACACACCAGACACACACCAGACACACACGCACGCACACACACACACTGCTGCCTCTTGGGGCTGCAGTGGCGCAGTAGTACAGTTGCTGCCTTACAGCGCGTGTAGCGCTGGAGACCCCGGTTGGATCCCGATACGGGCGCTGTCTGTACGGAGTTTGTACGTTCTCCCTGTGACCTGTGAAGGGTTTCCTCCAAGATATTTGGTTTTCTTCCCACACTCCAAAAGACGTGTGTTTTTGTAGGTTAATTGGCTTGGTGACAATAGACAATAGGTGCAGGAGTAGTCCATTCGGCCCTTCGAGCCAGCACCGCCATTCAATGTGATCATGGCTGATCATCCCCAATCAGTACCCCGTTCCTGCCTTCTCCCCATATCTCCTGACTCCGCTATCTTTAAGAGCTCTATCTAGCTCTCTCTTGAAAGCATCCAGAGAACCGGCCTCCACCGCCCTCTGAGGCAGAGAATTCCACAGACTCACCACTCTCTGTGAGAAAAAGTGTTTCCTCATCTCCGTTCTCAGTGGCCCACTCCGTATTCTTAAACTGTGGCCCGGGGTGGGAGATTGCAACCTTCACGTGGTCCGCCCGCCCTGTTTCGACTAATGCAATCAACCTGGCGTGCACAAACAGAAGGTCAAATAGAACAAGTTGTCCAACAACTTTAGGCTGTGCACGCCACACGACAGAAGAAGAAGATCTGTGGCCCCTGGTTCTGGACCCTTCTTCTGGAGAAGTAGGGTCTCGACCCGAAACGTCACCTATTCCTTCGCTCCATAGATGCTGCCTCACCCACTGAGTTTCTCCAGCATTTTTGTCTACCGTCAAGATGTTTAATTTTACCCCATTCTTGGTGTCCTGGCAGAGCAGTGACCTCTTTGAACTGGTGTGAAGAAGGGTCTCGACCCAAAACGTCACCCACTCCCTCTCTCCAGAGATGCTGCCTGAAGGTCGCGCTGAGTTACTCCAGCATCTTGTGTCCACTTTGAAGCAGGCTGGGCTGCAATACTCGGGAATCGTCGCCAGAGGGAGCACTTGGACTGGCAATAGCCACAGAGTGCTGGAGTAACACAGCGGGTCAGGCAGCATCTGTGGAGAACATGGATAGGTGACGTTTCACAGAGTGCTGGAGTAACTCAGCGGGTCAGGCAGCATCTGTGGAGAACATGGATAGGTGAACATTCACAGAGTGCTGGAGTAACTCAGCGGGTCAGGCAGCATCTGTGGAGAACATGGATAGGTGACGTTTCACAGAGTGCTGGAGTAACTCAGCGGGTCAGGCAGCATCTGTGGAGAACATGGATAGGTGACGTTTCACAGAGTGCTGGAGTAACTCAGCGGGTCAGGCAGCATCTGTGGGGAACATGGATAGGTGACATTCACAGAGTGCTGGAGTAACACAGCGGTTCAGGCAGCATCTGTGGGACAGGATTAGGTGACGTTACACAGAGTGCTGGAGTAACTCAGCGGATCAGGCAGCATCTGTGGGGAACATGGATAGGTGACGTTTCACAGAGTGCTGGGAGTAACTCAGCGGTCAGGCAGCATCATGTAGAGAACATGGATAGGTGACGTTTTCACAGAGTGCTCCAGGAGTAAACTCAGCGGGTCAGGCAGCATCTGTGGAGAACATGGATAGGTGACGTTTCACAGAGTGCTGGAGTAACTCAGCGGGTCAGGCAGCATCTGTGGAGAACATGGATAGGTGACGTTTCACAGAGTGCTGGAGTAACTCAGCGGGTCAGGCAGCATCTGTGGAGAACATGATAGGTGACGTTTCACAGAGTGCTGGAGTAACTCAGCGGGTCAGGCAGCATCTGTGGAGAACATGGATAGGTGACGTTTCACAGAGTAACGCTGGAGTAACTCAGTGGATCAGGCAGCATCTGTGGAGAACACGGATAGGTGACATTCACAGAGTGCTGGAGTAACTCAGCGGGTCAGGCAGCATCTGTGGAGAACACGGATAGGTGACGTTTCACTCGGGATCCTTCTTCTGACTGAAGGGGAAGCCTCACCCCAGTCTCCCCCATCAGGCGAGGGGGACATAAGTGTGAAAACGCTATTGTGTACAGTTTTGGTCTCCTAATTTGAGGAAGGACATCCTTGTGATTGAGGCAGTGCAGCGTAGGTTCACCAGATTGATCCCTGGGATGGTGGGACTGTCATATGAGGAAAGATTGAAAAGACTAGGCTTGTATTCACTGGAGTTTAGAAGGTTGAGGGGGATCTTATAGAAACATATAAAATTATAAAAGGACTGGACAAGCTAGATGCAGGAAAAATGTTCCCAATGTTGGGCGAGTCCAGAACCAGGGGCCACAGTCTTAGAATAAAGGGGAGGTCATTGAAGAGAGTTGTGGATTTGAGGAATTCCCTGCCAGAGGGCAGTGGAGGCCAAGTCACTGGATGGATTTAAGAGAGAGTTAGATAGAGCTCTAGGGGCTAGTTGAATCAAGGGATATGGGGAGAAGGCAGGCACGGGTTATTGATTGGGGACGATCAGCCGTGATCACAATGAATGGCGGTGCTGGCTCGAATGGCCGAATGGCCTCCTCCTGCACCTATTTTCTATGTTTCTATGTAACACACACATCCAGATTCAGGGACAGTTTCTTCCCAACTATAGAGATACAGCGCAGAAACAGGCCCTTCGACCCATTTGTGTTGACCTGCGACCCCTGCACTATCCTACACACACTGGGGGGCAATTTACAATTGTACTGAGGCCAATTGACCGACAAACCTGCACGTCTTTGCAGTGTGGGAGGAAACCGGAGCACCCGGAGAAAACCCACCCAGGTCATTGGGGAGAGAGAACGTGCAAACTCCAAACAGACAGCAGCCGTAGTCAGGATGGAACCTGGGTCTGTGGGTGCTGGGAGGCAGCAACAACACTGCGACGATGGTGGGGGGGGCTGGGGTTTGGGGAGGGGGATGGTGGTGGGGGGGCTGGGGTCGGTGATGGGAGGGGGGGCTGGGGGTTGAGGGGGCTGAGGTTGGGGGGGGCTGGGGTCGTTGGTGGGGGGCTGGGGTTGGGGAGCTGGGGGGCTGAGGTTGGGGGGGCTGGTGTTGGGGGGTGGCGCTAGTGGGGGGCTGAGGTTGGGGAGGGGCTAAGGTTGGGGGGGCTGGTGGTGGGGGTCTGGGGTTGGGGGCTGAGGTTGGGGGGGCTGGTGTTGGGGGTGGGGAGTGGGGGGCTGAGGTTGGGGGGGGGCTAAGGTTGGGGGGGCTGGTGGGGGTCTGGGGTTGGGGGCTGAGGTTGGGGGGGCTGGTGTTGGGGTGGCGAGTGGGGGCTGAGGTTGGGGGGGGGAGCTAAGGTTGGGGGGCTGGTGGGGGTCTGGGGTTGGGGGCTGAGGTTGGGGGGGGCTGGTGTTGGGGTGGGGAGTGGGGGGCTGAGGTGGTGGGGGGTCTGGTGGTGGGGGGCAGGGGGGCTGAGGTTGGGGGGGCTGGGGTCGTTGTGGGGGGCTGGGGGGCTAAGGTTGGGGGTCTGGTGGTGGGGAGTGGGGGGCTGAGGTTGGGGTGGGGCTAAGGTTGGGGGGGCTGGGGTTGGGGGCTGAGGTTGGGGGGGCTGGTGTTGGGGTGGGGTGGGGGGGGGGCTGAGGTTGGGGGGGCTGGTGGTGGGGCGTGGGGAGTGGGGGACTGAGGTTGGGGGGGCTGGTGGTGGGGGTGGGGAGTGGGGGACTGGGGTTGGGGGGGGCTGGTGGTGGGGGGGCTGGTTGGTGGGGGTGGGGAGTGGGGGACTGGGGTTGGGGGGGGCTGGTGGTGGTGGGGGCTGGTGTTGGGGTGGGGGTGGGGGGCTGAGGTTGGGGGGGCTGGTGATGGGGGTGGGGTGGGGGGCTGAGGTTGGGGGGGTGGGCTGAGGGTTGGGGGGCTGGTGTTGGGGGTGGGTGGGGGTGAGGTTGGGGGGGACTGGTGGTGGGGTGGGGAGTGGTGGGCTGGGGTGGGGCTGGGGTGACTGGTGGTTTGGGGGGTGTTGGGGGGCTTGGGGGGCTGAGGTTGGGGGGGCTGGTGGTGGGGGTGGGGTGGGGGGGCTGAGGTTGGGGGGGTTGGCTGGTGTGGGGGTGGGGAGTGGGGGGCTGAGGTTGGGGGGGTCTGGTGGTGGGGGGGCTGGGGGGCTGAGGTTGGGTCAGGGCTGCTGCTGTGAACTGTTCCTAATCCCTGGGTGATTCAGGATGAGTTGGCCCCAGTGAGGGGAGGGGGTGAGTGAAGGTGCGTGTGTGACGGGGACGCGGGGAGCGGCAGCGATCGCGACTATTTATAGGAGGGCAGAGATGAGAAGTTTTCAGTTCTGAGCTTCTGACTGGGAGCGGGCACAGACGGAGGCGCAGAGACTGAGACTCCGAGTGAGACCGTGACAGGAAAAGAGAGAGGAGAGACGGGAACACAGAGATAGATACAGGCGCAGAGCCGGGACACAGGCTGTGAGACAGAGTCCAAGAGCTGACTGAGACACAGACTGAGACACAGAGAGGGGTAGAGACACAGACAGAGACACACACACACATACAGACACAGACAGACAGCCTCTAGGTCCAGACAGTCAGAGGTGAGCAGGTGCAGGTGCAGACAGAGACACAGAGACAAACAGCCAGTGAGGGTCAGACAGACAGACAGCCACAGCCAGTGAGGGTCGCAGACAGAGACACAGACACAGCCAGTGCGGGTGAGCCAGACATAGCCAGACACAGCCAGTGCGGGTGCCAGACAGCCAGTGCGGGTGAGCCAGACAGCCAGTGCGGGTGAGCCAGCCAGCCAGACAGCCAGAAATGCGGGTGAGCCAGACAGCCAGTGCGGGTGAGCCAGACAGCCAGTGCGGGTGAGCCAGCCAGCCAGACAGCCAGCATGGCCCCGCTGGCCCGGCCGCTGCGGCTGGCGGCGGTGTGTGCGCTGCTGGCCGCCCTGGGGCTGGGGCCGGGGCCGGGCGCCGCCTGGTACAAGCAGGCGGCCGGACCCAGCTACTACTCGGTGGGCAGAGCGTCGGGGCTCCTGTCCGGCATCCGCCGCTCCCCCGACACCCGCAGCGCCGAGCCCGGGGACGCCGCGCACAACAAGGTGGAGGCGAAGGTCGCCCCTCCTGCCCGGGGAGCCGCGTTCATCAAAAACATGGTGAGTGGGGGACAGGGACACAGGGACACTCCGTTTTACACACATATTCTCTCTCTCCCATATTTCCTCACTCAGGAGAAGAAGGGTCCCGACCCGAAACGTCACCTGTTCCTTCTCTCCACAGATGCTGCCTCGCCCGCTGGTTCCTCAGCATTTGTGTGTCCACCGTCTCACTCCCCTCTCCCCCTCTCCCCCTCCCCCCTCCCCCTCCCCCCCCTCCCCCATCTCCCCCTCTCCCCCTCTCTCCCCTCTCTCCCTCTCTCCCTCCCCTCCTCCCCCCCTCTCTCTCTCACATAAACACTCCGCGATTACACAGGTGATGAAATCCAGAATTATTCCGTTTTTTTTACTCTTTAATTAATGTACCCTATTTTTTTTGTAAATCCTTAATGAGTGTAGCTTTAAACACTCGCGCCATCCTCGCTTTAAGTCGCGTCTCCAGACCGCTGGCGACAAGTGTGATTGTAAAGAAGCTCAGATTGAAAGTGGATGTAAAATCTGGAAGACAGACACAGAATGCTGGAGTAACTCAGCGGGACAGGCAGCATCTGTGGAGAGAGGGAGGGGGGCAATGGTTAGTGTCTGACTTCCATTTAAAGCAGCGCCTGCAGTTCATTTCCCGCGCCTATAATCTCAAGGTGTGTGATGCCAGCCGACGGCGGGCTTTAGGACCGCGCCGGAGCCCCTCACCAAATGGGGACCAGGAATTAAAGTAATCTGTTAAAGTGAATGTTTCCAGGAATACATCTTTGGGGCGCTGGCATTTAGTAACTGAACGCCATTCGGCCCATCAAGTCTAGTCCGCCATTCAATCTATCTCTCCCTCCTAACCCCATTCTCCTGCCTTCTCCCCACAACCCCTGACACCCGCACTAATCAATAATATATCTATCTCTGCCTTAAATATATCCACAGACTTGGCCTCCACAGATTCACCACCGTCTGATTGAAGACATTCCTCCTCATCTCCTTCCTAAAAGGACATCCTTTAATTCTGAGGCTGTGACCTCGAGTCCTAGACTCGCCCACTAGTGGAGACATCCTCTCCACATCCACTCTGTCCAAGCCTATTAATTTATCCACCTGATTGATAACGTGAATAATTTGGAGCATTGGACTTTGTCCCTGGAACTAATGCGCTACAATGCTGAGAACTAATATTCTGCACTCTGTATCTTCCCCTTTGCTCTACCTATTATTCTGGAGTTTGAACTGATTGTATCGATGTGCGAGTGTGTACATGTGATGTTTGGCTGGAATGCAGAAGGGTCTCGACCCAAAAACGTCACCTATTCCTTCTCGCCAGAGATGCTGCGGGTCTGGCTGAGTTACTCCAGCTTTTTGTGCCTGTCTTTGGTATAAACCAGCACCTGCGGTCCCATCTTACACAGTTACTGCCCAACGAGGTCAAATTGCATATACCATGCAGCATCAGTTCCAGCGACAACAACCAGGGCGAGGGTAGACAAAAGGCTGGAGGTGGGGGTGGGGTGGGGAATAAAGCCCTAGGCTGTTCAACCTCTCCCTATAGCTCAGGACATCGAGTCCTGGCAACATCCCAGTAAACCTTTTCTGAACCCTTTCCAGTTTAACATCTTTAACATATCCTCTATCGACATATAATAGTGGTGTCCAACACTGGAATAGGTGACGTTTCAGGTCGGGACACTTCCTCGCCCTTCAAATCTCTTCTGCTCCCTTTCCATCTTCCTTACCACAGGGTGACCAAAACCGAATACAATATTCTTAAGATAAGACACAAAATGCTGGAGAAACTCTGCGGGTCAGCACAGAAGGAACAGTTGACATTTCGGGGTCAAGACCCTTCCTCAAATCTTTCCCACACCCTTCCCAGCTTCACAACATTCTTTCTTATAACATGGTGACCAAAAACTGAACACAATAATCTTAAGATGGAGGTGAAATGCTGGTGTAACTCAGGGTGCTGAATCTGTGGAATTCCTGTGGAGGCCAAGTCAACAGATGTTTTTAAGGCAGAGATCGATAGATTCTTGATGAGTGCGGGTGTCAGCGGTTATGGGGAGAAGGCAGGAGAATGGGGTTAGGAGGGAGAGATAGATCAGCCATGATTGAATGGCAGGGGAGACTTGATGGGCCGAATGGCCTAATTCTGCTCCTTATCACATGACATTTCGGGTCGGGACCGTTCTTCATCCTGTAAATCTTCTCTGCACCTTTTCTAGCTTAACATCACCTCTCCTATAACAAGGTGTCCAAAAGTGAAGACTACTCTCTCGTGCAGCGTGACGTGTTAGTAAAGAACGGGTCGACTGGGCTTGTATTCACTGGAATTTAGAAGGATGAGAGGATATCTTATAGAAACATATAAAACACTTAAGAGATTGGACAGGCTAGATGCAGGGAAAATATCACCGATGTTGGGGGAATCCAGAACCAGGGGTCACACAGTTTAAGAATAAGGGGTCGGCCATTTAGGACTGAGTTGAGGAAAAAACATTTTTGCCCAGAGAGTTGTGGATCTGTGGAACTCTCTGCCACAGGCCGATTCACTGGATGTTTTCAAGAGAGAGTTAGATAGAGCTCTCGGGGCTAACGGAATCAAGGGATGTGGGGAGAAAGCAGGAACGGGTTGATCGTAGTGAATGGTAGTGCTGGCTGGAAGGGCCGAATGGCCTACTCCTGCACCTGTTTTCTCTGCTTCTACGTTGTGTGTTGTGTGTGTTGCAGGCGGTGTGCGTGAAGGACATCTTGCCCAGTTTGCAGACCTGCGAGTTGCTGCCCGAAGGACTCAACACCTTTCAGTGCAAGGCCGATGTCTTCCTCTCTCTGGACAGTCAGGATTGCGGCAATGTCTGACGGACCCTCTCCACCGCACCACCAAGAGACCCCCCCCCCCCCCCCCCCCACCACCTCGCACCAAATGTTTTTATCTTCATTCATTCCCAAGAGTCAAAGACAACCAACTCCAAACTTGATGACCATTCAAAATCTACTCTCTGTTCAAAACAAAATGAACCAACATTTGTAGCTGGGCAGTTACTGGGTTGTGTTTGATTCTCTCTCTATATTAAATACATTACTGTATGAATGCAGAATGATTATATAAATGAACCATCATGCATCAGTAATAATGTCTGTGATGACATTGATTATTAAATTTCAGCCTTAAAACAAATCAGTGTCTCTGCTCCAGTCTTTCCATCCACTGCTCCGATTTACTGCCGGGTATCAGGCAAATAGAGGGGGTGGGAGATCGCAACCTTCACGTGGTCCGCCCGCCCTGTTTCGACGAATGCAATCAACCCGGCGTGCACAATCAAGTAAGATCAAATAGAACGAGTTGTCCGACAACGTTAGGCTGTGCACGCCACACGCAAGAAGCACTAAATAATTAAACTTTGGTGGCAGGGAGAAATTGGTTTCAAAGACGACTTGACCCTCTCCATGTGGTTCTACACAACCAAAAAGTTTTGTCTAGTTTAGAGGTAAAGCACGGAAACAGGCCCTTTGGCCCAGCGAGTCCGCACCGACCAGCGATCCCCGCACACTAACACTATCTAGGGCCAATTTTGTTTTTACACACACACATACACCAAGCCAATTAACTTACAAACCAGCACGTCTTTCGAGTGTGGGAGGAAACGGAAGATATCGGAGAAAACCCGCACAGGTCACGGGGGGGGGGGGGGGGGACACGTACAAACTCCGTACAGACAGCACCCGCAGTCGGGATGGAACCCGGGTCTCCGGCGCTGAAAGCGCTGTAAGGCAGCAACTCTACCGCTGCGCCACGTAGCCTTTCACTGCACCTGTGTCCCAGATGGCCCCCGTCCCAGGCGAGCCACAGACACAGATCGACAATCACACATTACAATCGCTCCACACTCTTAAACCTTGTTATTGAGGGAGTGCAGCGTAGGTTTACAAAGGTTAATTCCCAGGATGGCGAACTGTCATATGCTGAGAGAATGGAGCAGCTGGGCTTGTACACTCTGGCGTTTAGAAGGATGAGAGGGAATCTCATTGAAACATATAAGATTATTAAGGGTTTGTACACGCTAGAGGCAGGAAACATGTTCCCGATGTTGGGGGAGTCCAGAACCAGGGGCCACAGTTTAAGAATAAGGAGTAAGCCATTTAGAACGGAGGAGGAGGAAACACTTTTTCTCACAGAGAGAGTGGGTGAGTCTGTGGAATTCTCTGCCCCAGAGGGCGGTGGAGGCCGGTTCTCTGGATACTTTCAAGAGAAAGCTAGATAGGGCTCTTAAAGATAGCGGAGTCAGGGGATATGGGGAGAAGGCAGGAACGGGGTACTGATTGGAGATGATCAGCCATGATCACATTGAATGGAGGTGCTGGCTGGAGGGGCCGAATGGCCTCCTCCTGCACCTATTGTCTATCGTCTCTCTACTATTACAGCAACATTCATTCGATTGTAATCGCGTATTGTCTTTCTGCTGACTGGTTAGCACGCAATTAAAGCTTATCACTGTACCTCGGTCCACGTGACAATAAACTAAACTCAAACTCAACTATGCAGGAAGAGGTCAGGAAGACTTTGGAGAGACAGAGCGGAAACAGGCCTTCAGCCCACCGAGTCCGGACCGACCCAGCGATCGCCAAGTACTCCAGCAACTATCCTACCACAGAGGGACAATTTACCATTATTACCAAAGCTAAAATTAACCCACAAAACGTTGTGTGAATCTCTTTGGAGTGTGGAGAGCTACACCCCCCCCCCCCCCCCCAACAACACAGGGAAACCGGAGCACCCCAGAGAAAACCCACGTGGTCGTGGGGATAATTTACACACTCTGTACAGGCAGTACCGGGACCCTGGTCAGGATCGTACCCGGGTCTCTGCCGCTGTCAGGCAGCAACTCTACCGCTGTGCCACCGACACTTGCATAAAGGACAGGAACGCTGAGGCGGAGATAATACGTGTCCTCTTTCTGCAGGCCTACATAATCGAACAGGGAGCAGGACAGCACAGGAACAGGCCCTTCGGCCCACAGTGTCCATGTTAAGCATGAAGCCACGTCAAACATCTCCTCTGCCTGCAAGTACTGTCATAACATTTGAGACACAATCGGAAGGGTTTAGGTGTGGAGGGATATGGGCCAAGCATGGCAGGTTGGATAAGTCTAGATGGGGCATGTTGGACAGTGTGGGCAAGTTGGGCCGAAGGGCAGCAGCATTCTGTGAGAAGATCCATATTTCATCCGAGTGAATCCAGACGGGGTATCGGGAAGGGGGGGGATAAAGAGAAGGGCAGTTGTTATGGCAACCTTGTCCACAGGCGATGTGACCGGTTCACTCGGCCGATATATGGGTGGGAGAGTTGGACAGCAGTGGTGCAGCCGTAGAGTAGAGGAGGCCATTAGGGTAAAGTAGAGAAAGGGCCCCCTTCGAGGCCAGCACCGCCATTCAATGTGTCCCATGGATGGCTGATCGTTCCACAATCAGTATCCCGTTCCTGCCTTCTCCCCATATCCCCTGACTCCGCTATCTTTAAGAGCCCTATCTAGCTCTCTCTTGAAAGCATCCAGAGAACCGGCCTCCACCGCCCTCTGAGGCAGAGAATTCCAAACTCACCACTCTCTGTGAGAAAAAGTGTTTCCTCGTCTCTGTTCTAAATGGCTTACCCCTTATTCTTAAACTGTGGCCCCTGGCCCCGGGTTCCATTCCGACCACGGGTGCTGCCTGCGCTGAGTTTGCACGTTCTCCTGGTGACCTCGTGGGTTTTAGACAACACAACACCCAATGGGAGCTCCGGTTTCTCCCACACTGCAAAGACATGCAGATTTGCAGGTTAATTTGCTTGGTATCATTGTAAATTGTCCCTGGTGTGTGTGGGATATTGTTAGTGTGCGGGGATTGCTGGCCGGCGCGGACTTGGTGGGCCGAAGGGCCTGCTTCCTCCCTGTATTTCTTAACTAAACTAATCAGATCAGTCACAATCTTATATAGGCAACTGGACTCAAAGCAGAAAGAAACGAATCTTTGGTGATGGATGGGGAAAAGAAGTGTTATAAAAAGGATTTAAATGTAACCTTTTAAAGACAGAAAGCAGAATCTTTATTGGACTTTAAATCTTTCTGAATCTACATTGAATTATTGCTGCTGTGAAATCCTCTTTGCTATTAAGCAGCAGAATGGGGACAGCGGTTTAGAGTTTTAACAGCTTTTTATTCTGAACATATAACCAGTGCAACACTTTTATCATTAAGGAACATGGAGGCAATAAACACATCAGTACGCAAAGCTTCACAATAATCGCTTCAATGAAATGAAAACAAACTTTTCCTTTTTCTTTTAAAAAGGAGTCGAAAGGCAGCGAAATGGTGGAGCAAGGATGGAGAAGGAACTGAGGCTCTGACGAGAGTCAGCCACTAAATGCTGGAGTACCTCAGCGGGCGGGCTGGCGGGCGGGACAGGCAGCAGCTCTGGGTGGAGTTTCGGGTCGAGATTCTTCCGCCGGGTCTCGACCCGAAACGTCACTTATTCATTCCTTCCCTCCAGAGATGCTGCCCGTCCCGCTGAGTTACTACTACAGCTTTTTTTGTGGGTCTATCTTCAGTCTGAAGCAGCATCTGCAGGCCCTTCCCTGTCAGTCGTTCAGTGTTTGTAGACCGTGCAGCTCCGAGGGGAGGGGAGGGTGGAGGGGAGGGGGGGGGAGGGAGAGGAGGGGAGGAGGGGAGGGGAGTGAGGGGGACGAGGGGAGGAGGGGAGGGGGGGAGGGGAGGGAGGGGAGGGAGGGGAGGAGGGAGGGGAGGTGGGAGGGGGGGGAGGGGAGGAGGGGAGGAGGGGAGGGGAGGAAAGGGGAGGAGGGTGAGGAGGGGAGGAGGGAGGGGAGGAGGGGAGAGGAGGGGAGGGGGGAGGGGGGGGGAGGGGAGAGGGGGAGGGGGGGGGGAGGGGAGGAGGGGAGGGGATGGGGAGGAGGAGGGGAGGGGGGGGGGGGGGGGGGAGGGGGAGGAGGGGAGGGGGGGAGGAGGGAGGGGAGGGGGGGAGGGTGGGGAGGAGGCGGGGAGGGAGGAGGGGAGGGGGGATGAGGGGTGGGAGGGGGGAGGGGGGGGGGGAGGGGGGGAGGGGGGTAGGGGAGGGGGGGGGGAGGGAGGGGGGGAGGGGGGAGGGGGGGGGGGGGGGGAGGGGGAGGAGGGGAGGAGGGGGGGGGAGGGGGGGGGAGGGGGAGGGGGGGGGAGGGGAGGGGGGAGGGGGAGGGGAGGGGGGAGGGGGGGAGGGGGGGGGGGGGGGGGAGGGGGGGGGGGGAGGGGGAGGAGGGGGGGAGGGGAGGGGGGAGGGGGGGGGAGGGGAGGGGAGGAGGAGGGGGAGGGGAGGGGTGGAGGGAGGGGAGCCCCCACACACACCCAGTGCGGCTCTGGGGTGGGAGATTGCAACCTTCAACTCAACGTGCGCATACGGAAGATCAAATAGAACAAGTTGTCCAACTGTGCACGCCACACCAAAGAATAAACGTGGTTTCCATCCCCATCCCGTGCGGCCCCGTCTCAGCCCTCACGTCAAACCCGATGGGACCTCATTGGGAAATGCCGACCTGTGGAGCAACAACCCTCCCGTCAGGGCTCTGCCACCCCTCCTCTACAGACTGGGTGTCACCCCCACACCCCTCCTCTACAGACGGCGTACGTAGGGTTTAAATATCCTTCATAATTTCCCATGGTCACCCCCGCCCATGTGCGAGACATATCATCAACGGGGCATGAGGACACATGCTGCTGCCTTTCGCCTTTTCTCACACTCTATCTTTCAATCCGTCTCTCCCTCTCTCAATCTTTCACTCTCAACCCCCCGTCTCTCCCTCTCACACATTCTATCTCTCACTCTCTCTCTGTGAGATTTACAATCCACCAAGAGTGTTTCTGAGTTTCTGCCCCAGAGGTGGTGAGTGAAGTGTTTCTTCACCTCTGCCCCCCTCTCCCGCTCCCCCTCCTCTCCCCTCGTGACCTGCGTGACCTGCGCGGGTTCATGGGTCAGAGCAGGGACACGGCCTCCAGGTTCTCCTTGACGATGGTGTCGATCACCACCTGGAAGACCACCTGTATGTTGGAGGTGTCGGTTGCCGTGGTGAAGTGATGGTACACCAGCTTGGCCGGGCTTCTGTTGAGCGCCAGGAACTGCCCGGCGATGAAGCGGGCGGCTGCGTCCACGTCACAGTCCGCACCTGCGGGACAGAGGCAGCAACTGAGACACACGTGTCCATGGGACCCCCACCTAACGCAGACCCCACCATTGGGGCTACGGTGCCCACAGGCTCCAGAGTCTAGCAACCCCCCCCCCACCATCCCCTACCCCCAATCCATCACCCCCCCCACCATCCCCCCCCTACCCATCACCGCCCCCTCCTCCCCCCCCCCACCATCCTCTCCCCCAATCCTGCCCCCCCAATCCATCACCCCCCCACCCCCCCATCACCCCCCTCCCCTCCCCCCCCCCCCACCATCCCCTACCCCCCAATCCATCACCCCCCCCTCCTCCCCCCTCCCCCCACCATCCCCTACCCCCAATCCATCACCCCCCCACCATCCCCTACCCATCACCCCCCTCCTCCACCATCCTCTCCCCCAATCCTGCCCCCCCAATCCATCCACCCCCCCACCATCCCTCCCCCCCCCACACCCCGATCCCTCCCCATCCTCCCCCCCCCCAATCCATCCCCCCCACAGTCAGACCTTAGGGGGAGAAGGACATCGAGATGGTCCCAACAATAGACAATAGATGCAGGTGTAGGCCATTCGGCCCTTCGAGCCAGCACTGCCATTCAATGTGATCATCCCCAATCAGTACCCCGTTCCTGCCTTCTCCCCATATCCTCTGACTCCTCTATCTTTGAGAGCCCTATCTAGCTCTCTCATGAAAGCATCCAGACAACCGGCCTCCACCGCCCTCTGAGGCAGAGAATTCCACAGACTCACAACTCTCAGGGGGACCAAGTGTTTCCTCGTCTCTATTCTAAATGGCTTACTCCTTATTCTTGGCCTGTAAACACTTATTCTCACAGAGAGTGGTGAGTCTGTGGAATTCTCTGCCTCAGAGGGCGGTGGAGGCCGGTTCTCTGGATGCTTTCAAGAGAGAGCTAGATAGGGCTCTTAAAAATAGCGGAGTCAGGGGATATGGGGAGAAGGCAGGAACGGGGTACTGATTGGGGATGATCAGCCATGATCACTTTGAATGGCGTGCTGGCTTGAAGGGCCGAATGGCCTCCTCCTGCACCTATTGTCCACCGATCGCCCTGCACGCTGGTTCTGTCGTACACACTAGCGACAATTTACAGAAGACAATCCTGCCCGTCTTTGGAGTTTGGGAGGAAACGGGAGCAATCTATGCAGTCATGGGGAGAACATGCAAACTCTGCACAAACAGCACCTGCCGTCAGGATCGAACCCGGGTCGCTGGCGGCGTGCGGAGCGGGTTCTGTCGCTGTGCCACCGTGCAGCCTGGGATGAGAAATTCCACCCAAGAGACACAGGGTCGTCGAACCACAAGTAACGTAGAAAATAGGCAGGAGTAGGCCATTCGGCCCTTCGAGCCAGCACTGACAGCCATTCAATATGATCATGTTGAATCCAAAATCAGTACACCGTTCTTGCATTCTCGCCATATTGCTTGATTCCGTTAGCGCTAAGAGCTAAATCTAAATGGGCAGCCACGGGTGGAGCAGCGGTAGAGTTGCCGCCTCACAGCGCCGGAGACCCGGGTTCGATCCCGACTACGGGTGCTGTCTGTGTGGAGTTTGTGCGTTCTCCCCGTGACCCGCGTGCGTTTTCTCCGGGATCTTCAGTTCCCTCCCACACTCCAAAGACGTACAGGTTTGTAGGTTAACTGGCTTGGTGTACATGTAAAGAATTGTCTCTAGTGTGTGTGGGACAGTGTTAGTGTGCGGGGATCGCTGGTCGTTGCGGACCCAGCCCGTTAGTGTGTGTGGGACAGTGTTAGTGTGCGGGGATCGCTGGCTGCCGCGGACCCAGCCCGTTAGTTTAGACATACGTGCTGTATCTCGGAACTAACACTAAACCAACTCTCTCTTGAACGCAATCCGGTGAATTGGTCTCCACTGACTGGCTTCTGCGGCAGAGAGTTCCACCTACCTCTGTACTGCGCAAAATAGTGTCGGAGATGCCGTCCTAAGTGCAAGATCTTCTCTTGAAACAAATCAATCTTATTCAGGAACAAAATCTATGGGGGAAAAAAAGCATTTCATTTCAAAAAGCAAACATGCTTGCCGACCCACGTCACCCAATATTAAGATTTAAATGAGTCCCAGTCGCTTTTAATGAGCTTGGTGGTTTAATCTCCTGGAATGTTATCCTGAATGATTCAATAAATCACAGACACAATTAATTAACGTGCTGATTGGGAGGGAGGGGGGAGCTATGACAGTGTTGTCGTGCCTGGAGGTACATGGGCTGGGGGGATTCACGAGTGCCAGCAAGCAATTCCCTTATCGGCTCGGGAAATAAAAATGAATTAAAATGATCCCATTAACTGGCGGCTCACGTTAAGTGGAATTGTCAGGCATGGCAGGAGTGACCAGTTGGCAGCGGTTATTCTCGGCCTCTTCATTACAGCGATAGAAACAAGCAGAACACCGTTAATTAGAGGTCAGAAATTGACAGACTTAAAATAACTCACCCGATGAGAGGAGGTTTCAGAATGATTTCTCGGGACCGCTGGAGATTTTGCCAAGACAAGTGGCGGTAGAGTTGCCGCCTCACAGCGCCAGGGGCCCGGTTTCGATCACCATCGCGGGAGCGGCCTGTACCTACTTTGTACCTTCTCCCCGAGCCTGTGGGATTCTCTGCCTCAGAGGGCGGTGGAGGCCGGTTCTCTGGATGCTTTCAGGAGAGAGCTAGATAGGGCTCTTAAAGATAGCGGAGTCAGGGGATATGGGGAGAAGGCAGGAACGGGGTACTGGTTGGGGATGATCAGCCATGATCACATTGAATGGCGGTGCTGGCTCGAAGGGCTGAATGGCCTATGCCTGCACCTATTGCCTATTGTCTATTGTGACCTGCGTGGGTTTTCTCCGGGTGCTCCGGTTTCCTCCCACACTCCAAAGACGTGCAGGTTTGTAGGTATAATGATAAATCATCCCTCGTGTGTGTGTGGGATAGTGTTAGTGTGCGGGGATCGCTGGTCGGCGCAGACTCGGTGGGCTGGAAGGGCCTGTTTCCGCGCTGAATCTCTAAACTAAACTAAACTAATTCCTTTGTGGGTACAAGGAACTGCAGATACTGGTTTACCCGGGGGGAAAAAACTAAACAGAAAGTGCTGGAGCAACAGCAGGTCAGGCAGGATTTTAGACCGAGCGCTATTTGCTTTTTGCACAATCAAATTCGCAGTGACACGACTTACCATGGAGGTGTTTCTGAAGAAGATGTTATTGCAAATGGAGGAAAAGAGTCTGAAACTCTCCTGCAAGCGGTTCTGGAACAGAGAGGAGGTTACGATCAACAAATATGATAACGGCAAATAAGGTGGTGAATTGGTGGAACTCTTTGCCACAGAAGGCTCAGGAGGCCAAGTCAATGGATATTTTTATGATATGATAGAACTTTATCGTTATTGAAACATAAGATTATTAAGGGTTTGGACACGCTAGCGGCAGGAAACACGTTCCCGATGTTGGGGGAGTCCAGAACCAGGGGCCACAGTTTAAGAATAAGGAGTAAGCCATTTAGAACAGGAGACGAGGAAACACTTTTTCTCACAGAGAGTGGTGAGTCTGTGGAATTCTCTGCCTCAGAGGGCGGTGGAGGCCGGTTCTCTGGATGCTTTCAAGAGAGAGCTAGATAGGGCTCTTAAAGATAGCGGAGTCAGGGGATATGGGGAGAAGGCAGGAACGGGGTACTGATTGGGGATGATCAGCCATGATCACATTGAATGGCCAAATGGCCTACTCCTGCACCTATTGTCTATTGTCTGTTGTCTATTTGTTTATCCCAGGAGGAAGATTAATCTGACAACAGTCATAAAACACAAATACATAAAACATGAAATTAAAGTGTCGAGTTTGGGACAAGGATTGGGGATGTGCAAAAATTGGGGGGGGGGGGGGGGGGGGGGGAGTCAGTCGACCTCACGACAGAATGGGGAGGAGTGGTACAGAAAGAGGATCTCCTGTGGCGTTCTGTGCTGCATCTTGGTGGAACCAGTCTGTTGCTGAAGGGGCTCCTCAGGTTGACCAGTGTGTCATGGAGGGGGCGAGCTGTATTGTTAAGGCACAGATCGACAGATTCTTGAGTAGTGCAGGTGTCAGAGGTTGTGGGGAGAAGGCAGGAGAATGGGGTTCGGAGGGAGAGATAGATCAGCCATGATTGAATGGTGGAGTAGACGCAATGGGCCGAATGGCCTAATTCTGCTCCTAGCACTCATAACAGACGGCTGCCACTGTTGCCTGAAGTTTACACAGATCCCTGGAATGGTGACCACTTATCCGCATCCAAATGGGTCGGCGCGGCGGTGGAGTTGCTGCCTCACAGCGGCAGAGTTGCCGGCTTCGATCCCGACTATGGGTGCTGTCACTACGGAGTTTGCACGTGCTCCCAGTGACCACACGTGTTTCTTCAAGGTGCTCCAGTTTCTTCCCACGTTTGTAGGTAATTGGCTTGGGTAAAATTGTAATCCGTAGTGTGTGTCGGATAGTCATCGCAGGTCCGAACGGACTCGCCTGGTGGGAGAGTCTAGGAGCAGAGGGCACGGCCTCAGAATAAAGGATGTGGCGTTAGATTGCGGATTAGGAATTATTTTAGCCAGAGGGTGGTGAATCTGCGGAATTCGTTGCCACAGATGGCTGTAGAGGCCAAGTCAACGGATAATTTTGTAGAGGGGATTGGTCAGTACGGGTGTCAAAGTTTACGGGGAGAAGACAGGAGAATGGGGTTGAGAGGGAAAGATAATGGTAGATGGGGGGGTGAAAAATCAACCGCCTCAGACCAGGGGGACAGGGTGATGCCCCCTCCACCCCCCCCCCCACACAGGCGTGGACAGAGGGAGAGAGAAATGGGGTTGGGGGGGGAGGGGAGGGAGGTGGGGGAGATACGGCACATCCACCATCTTCCCCCCCCCCCAATACAGGGAGACAGGGGCCACGGACACAGGAAGAGGAGAGGAACCACACACATACACTCGCACACGCAAAGTTCGGGCTTCTTGTGCGAAAGGAGGCCGTTGATGGCGTGAGTGCAAGCCCATCATACACTGCGAGGATCATTGAGGAAAACCGCGAGACTTTCCAAGGGCTGGGAAGCCTAAAACAACATGAGTACAACATACCGCTGCAAGGGAACGTGCAACCTAAGCAAAACCCGCCCCGCACCATCCCCTATAAGATCAAGGATAAGGTCAAAGCCGAATTAGAGCGTACGGAAAGCTTGGGAGTCATAAAGCCGGTGAGCGAACCGACAGATTGGGTGAATGCAATGACTGTGGTTAACAAGCCTGATGGTGAAGTCCGCATATGCCTTGACCCACGTGACCTCAATGCGGCCATTCGCAGGGAGCATTTCCCAATGCCAACGTTCGAGAACATTGCAGCCCGCATGCCGAATGCAGAATGGTTCTCGAAGTTTGAAGCTACAAGTGGGTACTCGCAATTCCCACTGAGCGATGAGAGCTCGCGTCTGACCACATTTAATACTCCCTTTGGGAGATACCGATACCTCGTGCTTCCATTTGGAATCTCATCCGCAAGTGAGATTTGGCAGTGGGCGATGCAGGAAGAGTTTGGCGATTTAGAAGGGGTGGAGATAGTTGTTGACGACATTCTCGTTTGTGGTGTGAACACGGCACAACATGACGCAAGGGTGAAAGCCCTACTCGAACTGGTGAAAGAATCCGGCCTAAAGCTCAGTCGGTAATGCGCTCAAACGAGATTGAATATGTGGGACACGTCATCTCGCAAGCAGGCGTGTCACCAAGCCCATCTCGTGTCAGCAGCATGCTACAAATGGCATGCCCGACAAACAAGGCTGAAGTGCAAACGTTCTTGGGGATGGTGACATACATGGCCAAGTTTATTCCGAACCTTTCAGATATCACCGCCCCAATTAGACAGCTAACAGAAAAGTGAGTAGCGTGGCATTTTGAGCAGAAGCACAGACAGGCAGTAGACAAGCTGAAATGCCTTCTCACTTCGCCACCCGTACGCAAACTGTACGATGTGGACGCGCCCGTTTCAATTGCCACAGACGCTTCCAACAGCGGATTTGGAGCGGTCCTGACGCAAGACGAGAGACCTGTTGCATACGCATCATGACGTGTGAACGCGGCTGAGCGTAACTATGCGACTATAGAGAAGGAGCTGTGCTCCATATTGTACGCCTGCAGAAAGTTTCATGACTTCATTGTTGGTCAGCGCACAGTAATCTTTACTGACCACAAGCCGTTAGTAGGCTTGCTCGCCAAGCCACTACACAAACTAAGCCCCAGACTCCAGCGCATGCGAATGCACCTGCTACGGTACGACCTGGAAATACGGTGGAAGCCGGGACGTGAAATGTTTGTCCCCGATGCCCTGAGCCGGCTGCCCAGTGCAAACACGCCTGCGGAAGAGTACACTGCATTGCTGAACGTGACTCATGCTGTAGACGCCATCCTACACGTCAGACGAGCGCCTTGCGCAGTTCAAAGCTGAAACAGAAAGAAATCGGACCCTAACACTGTTGTGCGAGTATATAAGAAAGGGTTGGCCTAGTAACAGGCGTGATCTGCCCTCAGACTTGACTCCGTTTCATACATACCATGACGAGCTGGTTGAAGTCGATGGATTAGTTTTGAGGGAAAACCGAATCATAGTTCCCCAAAGCATGCGAAGGCAGATGCTGAAGGCACTGCATGAAACATCTGGGAGTGGTGAAACTTAAACAACGAGCTCACAATTTATTTGCGTGCCCAGGAATGAATGCACAGATTGAGGACACAGTGGGAATTTGCTCGATATGCCCGGTGACCAGGAAGGCACAAGCAAGCGAGCTGCTCCAACCGCACTTCATCCCCAGCAGACCTTGGTCTAAGGTCGGCGCAGACATCTTCCATCTGGATGGAGTTGACCAGTTGCTTGTAGTGGACTATTACTCCAAGTACCCAGAAATAGCACAACTGACAGACATGACGTCACATTCGCTGATACGTGAGATGACGGGCATGTTTGCCCGGAATGGCGTTCCTGACTTGGTGATGACAGACAACGCGAGACAATTTGTCTGTGCTGCGTTTCGCAGGTTCCAGGATGACTGGGAATTTGCCGTCACCCAAGTCCCATATATCCACAGATAGAATGCAGTGTGCAAACTATAAAAAGTATCATGAGGAAAGCCAAACGCAGCGGCCGTGACCCGATGTACGCCATCCTCAAATACTGCAACACCCCCCTTGACGGGACCGGCGGCTATGCCCCCTCACAGCTACTGAACAGTAGACTGTTAAGAAGCAAATTGCCATCACCTCTATCGCTCTTACTGCCTCATCATGTCCCTCCCATGGGACCACAACTGGCCGTCTGGCAAGAAAAACAGGCAGCATACTTCACTGAGAAGCCAAGTGTCGAGCCGCTGCCACGCCTGGAACAACAACAGGTGTGATTTTGTGCCAAACCAACTGAGTGGCAACGTGGCCGGATTGCACGAGAAAGCCTGTACCCTCGGCGCTACGTCATCTCTACACCGAGCGGTACTGAGTTCCGCAGAAACAGGAAGGACATACGACCTGCGCACGAAGCAGCTGCGCCAAGCCTTGGCAACGCGCAGCAGACGAACGCAAACGCTCTCCCGCAAGGAGCTAGTCTCCCAGACTCAAGAGAACCTTCACAGGCCGCATCACAAGGTTCTCGCACACAACAGAAATACAACTCAGAACGAGTTGGAAATATGACTCGCACGAGAAGTGAGCGATTGTCAAAACCCCCAACTCGACTTGTTATGTAAAATTATTGAATAGTTTTGTAGTACGAACAGCACCGTGTTATTTGGGGTACTTTATCCACATTAAATTTATTAAAGGTTCAAGTTATTAGTTTTGACCAACATTGAAGAGGGAGATGTAAGGTAATTTAAGGGAAGGGAGAGAATTGTAATTACAGTAAAGGGGGAGATGTGATGTATATGTAATGTAAATGCCAGTGCCGCCATGATTGAGGTCAGGTGACCGTCGAGAAGTTTCCGTCGGGAGTGGAGATTAAACCTTACTTACAAGATGTCGGACGTGTTTTCTTTGTGCTAGTCACAGCAGGGCCTTACGTGGTCTCAAACATTACATCTCTCTCCCCATGTCAGTGGCTGGTGCCCCCGTGACTAACACACGTGCCGCATGCAGGCAGGCGGGCGCGGGGCAGCTATCTTACCGCGGCGGGGTCCTCGAGCAGCGTCATGTCGTAGCCGCTTAGCGCCGTCACGAACAGCACGGTGCGAACATCCTCGAAACAGCTGATCCACTTCCTCCTCTCGGCACGCTGCCCTCCCACGTCATACAGCCTGCAGCACACGGACACACACACTAAGCACTGTGGCAACTCACGCACACGCGCGCGCACACACGCGCGAGCAACGGGCAACGCTCCAGGCCGAGACCCTTCTTCGCAGTTTTAGTTTCTTTTTTCATATCTTCTATATCTTTATCCATCCACCGGCCCATCAATAAGTGAAGACAGACACAAAATGCTGGAGCAACTCAGCGGGACAGGCAGCATCTCCGGGAAGAAGGAGCGGGTGACTTTACGGATTGGGACTGGTCAGGGATCAGGGAAACGAGATATGGACGGTGATGTGGAGAGATAAAGAACAATGAATGAAAGATGGGCAAAAAACTAACGATGATAAAGGAAACAGGCCAATGTTGGCTGTTTGTTTAGTGAAAACGAGAAGCTGGTGCGCCTTGGGTGGGAGAGAGATAGAGAGAGAGGGAATGCCGGGGCTACCTGAAGTGAGAGAAATCAATACTCAAACCGCTGGGCTATAAGCTGCCATCAATAAATGGATGGGACCAGAGGAGGTTTACAAGAATGATTCCAGGAATGAGTGGGTTAGCATTTGTTGAAGGAGACTCCATTCGAAACATCACCCATTCCTTCCCTCCAAAGGTGCTGTCTGACCCGCTGAATTACTCCAGATTTTTGTGTCTCTCTTCAGCGTATGATGAGCGTTTGACGGCACTGGGCCTCTACTCGCTGGAGTTTAGAAGGTGGAGGGGGGAGCCTCATTGAAACTTACAGAACAAGGGGAAGAAATAAGACTTTTGCCTTCCATCACAGTGAGGAGGTGTTGGAGATTCACTGTGAAGGATGTTTGTGTAAACTGTGCTAAGTGCGGCTCTTGGGTTTGTTTTGTAATGTAAATCTGTAGAAAATGCAATTTCCTTCAAACCAAGCTGTATGAATGACAATAAAAGGCATTCTATCCTATTCTTCTATTCTATTCTAATGAAAGGCATAGGTAGAGTGGATGTGGAGAGGATGTTTCCACTGGTGGGAGAGTCTAGGACCAGAGGTCACAGCCTCAGAATTAAAGGGTCTCTTTTAGAAAGGAGGTGAGGAGGAACTACTTTAGTCAGAGGGTGGTGAATCTGTGGAACTCATTGCCACAGGGGGCTGTGGAGGCCAAGTCAGTGGATGTTTTTAAGGCAGAGATAGATAAATTCTTGATGAGAACGGGTGTCAAGGGTTAAGGGGAGAAGGCAGGAAAATGGGGTTAGGAGGCAGAGATCAGCCATGAGTGAATGGCAGAGTGGACTCGATGGGCCGAATGGCCTAATTCTACTATAAAGTGAACATAAATCCAGCCACCTATCTATCTGCCTGCCTCCGCAGCCTGCCATCTACCCACTCATACGTCAACCTGTTCATGTTTTTTCACACAGAGGGTGGTGGGTGCCTGGAACGCGCTGCCAGGCAGCTGGTGGAGGCCGATACAATCGAGGCGCTTCACAGGCTTTTTGGATACGCAGGGAATGGAGGGATACAGGCCATGTGCAAGGGGAGTCTCTGGCTGCATGAGGCAGCGGCACTACCTGCTGCCGCCCGAGCCCTGTCACACCGCTCAGAAGCCCACCCAGATCCAACGCCCGACCCACCCAGATCCAACGCCCGACCCACCCAGATCCAACGCCCGACCCACCCAGATCCAACGCCCGACCCACCCGATCCAACGCCCGACCCACCCAGATCCAACGCCCGACCCACCCAGATCCAACGCCCGACCCACCCAGATCCAACGCCCGACCCACCCAGATCCAACGCCCGACCCACCCAGATCCAACGCCCGACCCACCCACATCCAACGCCCGACCCACCCACATCCAACGCCCGACCCACCCACATCCAACGCCCGACCCACCCAGATCCAACGCCCGACCCACCCAGATCCAACGCCCGACCCACCCAGATCCAACGCCCGACCCACCCAGATCCAACGCCCGACCCAACCTGGAGAAAGGTTGCTTCCTGAAACATGGACCAACGTGTGTGTCTCTCTCTCTCTTTCTCTCTCTCTCTCTCTCTCTTTCTCTCGTTCTTTCTCTCTCCCTCTCATTCACTCTCGTTCTCTCTCTCTCGCTCTCATTCACTCTCGTTCTCTCTCTCGCTCTCTCTCCCTCTTTCTCTCGTTCTCTCTCCCTCTCATACACTCTCCCTCTCTCTCGCTCTACCTCTCCCCTTCTCTCTCTCCCTCTCTTGCTCTATCCCTCTCGCTCTGTCATCAGGCCAGTGACATTTCCCATTGGGGCTGGAGGCATCTTCAATCTGTGCCGCTCGTGCCTACACCGCCCGGGAGCTGACTGCCTGTAGCTGCTGCGTAGCGCTGGTACTGAACATGCCGGGGCCATCGTGGCTGACTTGTGCCGCTGCCACAGGCTGCATGTAACAAGGAGTCAGTGACTGTAAAATTGCACCCAGGTCTTCCCGTGACCAGTGCAACGATGACGTGAGTCATAACTAGACATAAATAACTGCAAAACACTCACAGACATTTGCCCGGCTAACAAGGACCACTTCAGTCGACTCAACATTACAAGGTGATGGGGAAAAGCTCTGAAACTTTCATGCGCATCATTAGACATTTCCACTCCCCATGCAGGACCGACTCTCCATTTTAGATCACTCAAGGCCCTGTCCCACATATCAATGTCAATAGACAATAGACAATAGGTCAGGAGGAGGCCATTCGGCCCTTTGAGCCAGCACCGCCATTCAATGTGATCATGGCTGATCATCCCCAATCAGTACCCCGTTCCTGCCTTCTCCCCATATCCCCTGACTCCGCTATCTTTAAGAGCCCTATCTAGCTCTCTCTTGAAAGTATCCAGAGAACCCGCCTCCACCGCCCTCTGAGGCAGAGAATTCCACAGACTCACCACTCTCTGTGAGAAAAAGTGTTTCCTCGTCTCCGTTCCAAATGGCTTACTCCTTATTCTTAAACTGTGGCCCCTGGTTCTGGACTCCCCCAACATGGGGAACATGTTTCCTGCCTCTAGCGTGTCCAAACCCTTAACAATCTTGTTAAGGCTGTGGAGGCCAAGTCAGTGGATATTTTTAAGGCAGAGATAGACAAATTCTTGATGAGAACGGGAGTCAAGGGGTGAAGCAGGAGAATGGGATTAGGAGGCCAAGATCAGCCATGAGTGAATGGCGGAGTAGACAACATGTTTCAATGAGTTCCCCTCTCATCCTTCTAAACTCCAGACTGTACAGGCCCAGCTGCTCCATTCTCTCAGCATATGTCAGTCCCACCATCCCGGGAATTAACCTTTTGGTGTCGCCAAAAGATTTTGAACATTTCAAAATCCAGCGGCGACAAAATAATGTTGCGACACTTGAAAAAACGCCACGTGTCAATACGTCATCGCGCCGTGAATCTTCTGGTGACCTGATACGTCAGTCAATGATGCCGGCAGTCACCGAAAAAATCACCAAGTGGGACAGGCCCTTTACATGATGTGCTGACAATACAGATACAAAATGCTGGAGTAACTCAGCGGGACAGGCAGCAACTCCGGAGAGAAGGAGTGGGTGGCGTTTCAGGTCGACAATCTTCTTCAGACTGAGAGTCAGGGTGGAGTCCACATCGTTCTATGCATCTTTACATATCTCTTGTTTGCCTCTCCCCCTGACTGAAGAAGGGCCTCGACCCGAGACGTCACCTATTTCTTTTCTCCCGGAGTTGCTGCCTGACATATTGACCCACTCCAGCTGTTTGTGTCGATCACATTGTACCTTCTGAACCTTCTGAATGTTGCAGTCGGCAGGGCAGTACTCTACATATCGCCAACTTGGACAATTTTACATTTACACCAAGCCAATTAACATACAAACCTGCACGTCTTTAGAGTGTGGGAGGAAACCGAAGTTCTCGGAGAAAACCCACGCAGTTCACAGGGAGAACGTGCAAACTCCGTACAGACAGACAGCACCCGTAGTCGGGATCGAACCCGGGTCTCTGGCGCTGCATTTTGCGGTGAGGCAGCAACTCTACCGCTGCGCCACCGTGACACATGCAGGATAAAGGGAATGACGTTTAGTGCAAGATATAGTAAAGCCTGATTAAAGACAGCCCAAGGATCCAAGGGTCTCCAATGAGCTAGATGCAAGGTCAGGACAGTAGTGTGGAAACTGGCCCTTCAGCCCGACAGAGGGGCATTGGGTGAAGCTCAACAGACTTGGTGCTGGAGTTGGACGTTTCAACGCCAGCGTGTGGAGATGGGGTCCCCGCCAGAGCCCAGCCTGTGAATGTGGAGCAGAACAACAGACAGCCAACCATGTCATCTCTGGGTGCCCGCTCTACCACCCACCAAATGGAGCTCTGTCAGGGCCTGGCAGACATTGATGCCAACAGAGACAACAACCTGGCTGCTCAACACCCGGCTTGAGACATAGAAAATAGGTGCAGGAGCAGGCCATTCGGCCCTTCGAACCTGCACCGCCATTCAATATGATCATGGCTGATCATCCAACTCAGTATCCTGTACCTGCCTTCTCTCCATACCCCCTGATCCCTTTAGCCACATCTAACTCCCTCTTAAATATAGCCAATGAACTGGCCTCAACTACCTTCTGTGGCAGAGAATTCCACAGATTCACCACTCTCTGTGTGAAAAATTCTTTCTCATCTCGGTCCTAAAAGATTTCCCCCTTATCCTTAAACTGTGGATAAGGACTTCCCCAAGTTTCTATAAGATCCCCCCTCAATCTTCTAAATTCTAGCAAGTACAAGCCGAGTCTATCCAGTCTTTCTTCATATGGAAGTCGTGCCATCCCAGGAATCAGTCTGGTGAACCTTCTCTGCACTCCCTCTATGGCAAGAATGTCTTTCCTCAGATTAGGAGACCAAAACTGTACGCAATACTCCAGGTGTGGCCTCACCAAGACCCTGTACAACTGCAGTAGAACCTCCCTGCTCCTGTACTCAAATCCTTTTGCTATGAATGCCAACATACCATTCGCTTTCTTCACTGCCTGCTGCACCTGCATGCCTACTTTCAATGACTGGTGTACCATGACACCCAGGTCTCGCTGCATCTCCCCTTTTCCTAATCGGCCACCCTTCAAATCATAGTCTACTTTCCTGTTTTTGCCGCCAAAGTGGATAACCTCACATTTATTCACATTATATTGCATCTGCCATGCATTTGCCCACTCACCCAGTCTATTCAAGTCATCCTGCAGCCTCCTAGCATCCTCCTCACAGCTAACACTGCCCCCCAGCTTCGTGTCATCCGCAAACTTGGAGACGTTGCATTCAATTCCCTCGTCCAAATCATTAATGTATATTGTAAATAGCTGGGGTCCCAGCACTGAGCCTTGCGGCACCCCACTAGTCACTGCCTGCCATCCTGAAAAGGACCCGTTCACTCCTACTCTTTGCCTCCTGTTTACCAGCCAGTTCTCTATCCACATCAATACTGAACCCCCAATACCGTGTGCTTTAAGTTTGTACACTGATCTCTTGTGTGGGACCTTGTCGAAAGTCTTCTGAAAGTCCAGATATAACACATCCACAGGTTCTCCCTTATCCACTCTACTAGTTACATCCTAAAAAAATTCTATAAGATTCGTCAGACATGATTTACCTTTCGTAAATCCATGCTGACTTTGTCCAATGATTTCACCACTTTCCAAATGCGCTGCTATCCCATCTTTAATAATTGACTCTAGCAGTTTCCACACTACCGATGTTAGACTAACTGGTCTATAATTCCCCGTTTTCTCTCTCCCTCCATTTTTAAAAAGTGGAGTTACATTAGCTACCCTCCAATCCTCAGGAACTACTCCAGAATCTAAAGGGTTTTGATAAATTATCACTAAGGCATCTGCTATTTCTGGGGCTACTTCCTTAAGTACCCTGGGATGCAGCCTATCTGGCCCTGGGGATTTATCGGCCTTTAATCCATTCAATTTACCTAACACCACTTTCCGGCTAACCTGGATTTCACTCAGTTCCTCCATCTCATTTGACCCGCGATCCCCTGCTATTTCCGGCAGATTATTTATGTCTTCCTTAGTGAAGACAGAACCAAAGTAGTTATTCAATTGGTCTGCCATGCCCTTGTTCCCCATGATCAATTCACCTGTTTCTGACTGCAAGGGACCTACATTTGTTTTAACTAATCTTTATTCTTTTGCCATACTGGGATGAACAATTGTTGTAGTTCATCCATACAGTCTTTAAATGCCTTCCATTGCATATCCACCGTCAACCCTTTAAGAATCACTTGCCATTCTATCTTGCCCAATTCACGTCTCATACCCTCAAAGTTACCTTTCTTTAAGTTCAGGACCCGTGTTTCTGAATTAACAATGTCACTCTCCATCCTAATGAAGAACTCAACCATATTATGGTCACTCTTGCCCAAGGGCCCACGCACAACAAGACTGCCAACTAACCCATCCTCATTACTCAGTACCCAGTCTAGAATAGCCTGCTCTCTCGTTGGTTCCTCTACATGTTGGCTTAGAAAACTATCCCGCATACATTCCAAGAAATCCTCTTCCTCAGCACCCCTGCCCATTTGATTCACCCAATCTATATGTAGATTGAAGTCACCCATTATAACTGTTTTACCTTTGTTGCACGCATTTCTAATTTCCTGTTTGATGCCATCCCCAACTCCACTACTACTGTTAGGTGGCCTGTACACAACTCCCACTAGCGTTTTCTGCCCCTTAGTGTTTTGCAGCTCTACCCATATCGATTCCACATCCTACAAGCTAATGTCCTTCCTTTCTATTGCGTTAATCTCCTCTCTAACCAGCAACGCTACCCCACCTCCTTTTCCTTTCTGTCTATCCCTCCTGAATATTGAATATCCCTGGATGTTCAGCTCCCAGCCTTGGTCACCCTGGAGCCATGTCTCCGTGATCCTAACTATATCATAATCCACCTTATTACGAATGCTCCTCGCATTGAGACACAAAGCCTTCAGGCTTGTTTTTACAACGCTCTTACCCCTTATACAATTATGTTGAAAAGTGGCCCTTTTTGATTTTTGCCCTGGATTTGTCTGCCTGCCACTTTTCACCTCGCTACCTATTGCTCCTATCCTCATTTTACACCCCTCTCTCTCTGCTCACACATTTAAGAAACCTACCACCTCTTATTCTCTGTTTATTATTTTTGTCTTCTTTCCCCCCTACGTGTTGCGTCTGACTGCTCCCCTTCTCTGCCTCCTGCCTCACACACGGTCTACTTGCTTTCTCTATTTGAGTCCCTCCCCCCAACCGATCTAGTTTAAAGTCTCCCCAGTAGCCTTTGCAAATCTTCCCGCCAGGATATTGGTTCCCCTCGGGTTCAAGTGCAACCCGTCCTTTTTGTACAGGTCACATCTTCCCCAAAAGAGGTTCCAATGATCCAGAATCCTGAATCCCTGCCCTCTGCACCAGTCCTTCAGCCACGCATTTATCCTCCACCTCGCTCCATTCCTACTCTCACTATCGCTTAGCACAGGCAGTAATCCTGAGATTGTTACTTTTGCGGTCCTTCTCCTTAACTCTCCTCCTAACTCCCTAAATTCTCCTTTCAGGACCTCCTCTCTTTTTCTACCTATGTCATTGGTACCTATATGTACCACGACCTCTGGCTCCTCTCCCTCCCATTTCAGGATATCTTGGACACGTTCAGTCAGATCCTGGACCCTGGCACCAGGGAGGCAAACTACCATCCGGGTCTCCTGACTGCGTCCACAGAATCGCCTATCTGACCCCCTAACTATAGAGTCCCCTATTACTGCTGCCCTCCTCTTCTTTTCCTTACCCTTCTGAGCAACAGGGCTGGTCTCTGTACCGGAGGCCCGGTCGCTGTTGCTACCCCCAGGTAGGCTGTCTCCCCCAACAGTACTCAAACAGGAGTACTTATTGCCAAGATGTACAGCCACCGGGGTACTCTCTAGTCCCTGCCTCTGCCCCTTGCCTCTCCTAACTGTGACCCATGTGTCTGCCTCCTGTGGTTTTGAGATCTAACTATTCCTTTAGTTTATGTTTCATTCGCAAGAAGAAGCCCAACATTTGTACACACAAACGGGACAATTTCCAGAAGCCAATTAACCAACAAACCTGCATGTATTTGGGAGTGCGGGATGAAACCAGAGCACCCGGAGAAAACCCACGCAGTCACAGGGAGAACGTACAAACTCCGTACAGACTGCGCCCGTAGTCGGGATCGAACCCGGGTCACTGGCATCATAAGGAAGCAACTCTACCGCTGTGCCGCCATGCTGTTGGTGATTGGATGAAGAAACTGTCCCTGCATCTGGAGGTGTGCATTCTGACACTTCTCTACTTCCTGCCTGGTGGGGAAGAGGGAGTGACCCGGGTGCGACTGGTCCTTGGTGATGCTGCCGGCCTTGCCGAGGCAGCGTGAGGTGTAGATGGAGTCGATGGAAGGGGGGTTGGTTTGGAGCTCTGGGCTGTGGCCACAATTCCCTGCAATTTCTCACGGTCTTGGATGGAGCTGTTCCCAAATCATCCTAATAATACTTCAAACCCAGTTAAACATCCAACAGAGATCTCAGCGGCTCTCTCAGTGATCGACACCAAGTCGGTAGAGGGAGGTTTAGGACAAAGTTAGATCGCAGGGGAAGCTCCCGTGAATAAGCACACAGACTGTGTTGTGAGAATGTTAATCGCAGCTCCCAGGTGGAGAGTATATACAGCCGGACCTTGCACTTTGTCTGAATATTAGCAGGGCTAATGCAGTTACAAATCTGTGGTGTTTGGGGAACGAGAGCAGCTGGTAGATCGGAAAGGCAGGGAATGAGAAACGGAGAGAGCTCGGGCAATCTTGGCGTTGGAGACGAGACCGTGTGTATTAAACGTGTCTGCGCGCAGAGACAACAGGCAACTAGGCGCAGGCCGAGGACAGAGGAGGATCCGGTGTGGGGGGAGGGGGAGGGGGCAGGTGGGGATGGGGTGGGGTGGCTGGTGGGTAAAATGGAATACTTTGTGGCTGCCCTTTATTTGACTTTAGTTTAGAGATACAGCGCAGAAACAGGCCCTTCGGCCCACCGAGCCCGTGCCGACCAGCGATCCCCGCACACTGACACTGTCCTGGGGTCAAGGAAAGAGCGTTGACGTTACGGCCCTGTCGCCACCACCTCGCACGAGAAGCGTGCAGATGCCGAGAGGAACACTATCCTACACACACCAGGGACGATTTACACTTGGACCGAGACAATTTACTGACAAACCTGTGGGCCTTTGGAATGAGGGAGGAAATCAATCTCTCTGTCTCTCTCTCTCCCCCTCCCTCTCTCCCACCACCCCGCTTAGCTCCAGCTTACAAACATTTATCTGGAGTTTCTCAGGATCCAGCCCCCAACTCCACTGAGGACCGAGGATTATAAATCCCACCCCCCCCCTGTGACAGAAGACATTCCTACTCACCGTAGTTTACATTAGTTGAGTTTAGGCTCAGAGATACAGCACGGAGAGTGCACCGGGTCTGCGCCGACCAGCGATCACCCCGTGTGTTCCCTACACACACACACTGGGGACAATTAACCAACAAACCCGTTACGCCTTAAAGATAGCGGAGTCAGGGGATGGGGGAGAAGCAGGAACGGGGCACTGATTGGGGATGATCAGCCATGAATGATCACAAGGGTCGAATGGCCTACACCTGCACCTATTGTCTATTGTCTATTGTCTTTGGAGTGTGGGAGTGAACCGGAGCACCTGGAAAGAAATCCCACGCGGGTCACGGGGAGAACGTGCAAACTCCACACAGACAGCACCTGCAGTTGGGATGGAGCCCGGGCCTCGGGCGCCGTGAGGCAGCGACTCTACCGCTGCGCCACCTTGCCGCCCCTTTATGTGACCACTCTTTGCATACCTTGGTTACGCTAAACACTGGTCACATGCGACAGCTAAGTATCATTCGTGAAGTATCTTTCATTCAGAGTAAAGAAGCAGGCCGGCAGCCTGCACTCAGGGCAAGATCAACATTCAGGGAGATATATACACTGGTATGCACTGGGGTCCTGCCCCATTCACCTCTACTCCTGGTGAACACTGGACTGTCTACAGAACTTATAGACATGTACAAAAATCATCGGAAGAGATCGGGTAGACGCACAGCGTTTCTTGCCCAGAGTACGTGAATCGAGGACCGGAGGACATAGATTTAAGGCGAAGGGGTTAAGATTTATTAGGAATTTGAGGGGGTAACGTTTCCACACAGAGGGTGGTGGGTGTGTGGAACAAGCTGCCAGAGGAGGTAGTTGAGGCTGGGACTGTCCCAATGTTTAAGGAACAGTTAGACAGGTGCATGGATAGGACAGGTTTGGAGGGATATGGACCAAGTGCAGGCAGGTGGGACTAGTGTGGCCGGCATGGGCAAGTTGGGCTGAAGGGCCTGTTTCCACACGGATTCACTCTGTGAGAACAGATTCATGACAAAGTACATTCTGCACTCTTTATCTTCCCCTTAATTATAGAGTGATACAGTGTGGAATCAGGCCCTTCGGCCCAACTTGCCCACACTGGCCAACATGTCCCAGCTACACTAGTCCCAGCCTCAACTACCTTCTGTGGCGTCTTGTTCCATACACCCACCACCCACTGTGTACGAAAAAAGTACAAGAACGGACAAACTCCACACAGACAGCACCCACGGTCGGGGTCAAACCCCGGGTTCCCTTGCGCCGTGAGGCAGCACCTCTACCGCTGTGCCAACATGCCGCCCCAAACGCTGCCCGCCCCGCTGAGTTACTCCAGCGCTTTTATTTGGTGTGAACCAGCGCCTGCAGTTCCTGCCGTTCGTTCACACAGACAAGTGGTGTCGGCAGTAACGGACACCCTGGGGAAATCTCCACCACTGTTTCATGCGAGGACAAGCAGAAAGGATCACAAGCCCATCGAGATCATTAGGGCTGGAATGAGAGAGGAGGAGGAGGAGGAGGAGGAGGAGGAGGAGGAGGACATATAATATCCTGCTTTGTATTAACTTGAAACACTTGGTGGAACACAATCGCCTGGGTAATGGAAAGCCCAAGACATCATCCCCTCATCATCACGAGATTGGCTTCACAGCAAATGCACTAACTAAAACGCTGTGAAAAGCAGCACAATTAATTACCCATCCAAAAGCAAGCCTACAGTCCGTACGTACCTTCACGGGACACGCATCACGCAGGAACGATTCATGTCCCAGCCCGTCATCAGGACCACAAACCTCACTGCCCTGGTGCCCAGACAGCAACCTCTCCCCCTCAGTGTGTGGGGCAATAGCCCTGTCCCACGGTACGAGTTCATTCCAAGAGCTCTCACGAGTTAAAAAAAAAATCAAACTCGTGGTAAGCACGGAGAATGTACGTAGCGGGTACGTCGGAGCTCGGGGACGTCACTTAGCGGCTCGTAACGCTAACGGCAGGTACTCGGGAAGACTCGCTAACGGCAGGTAAGCACGGGAAGACTCGTGAAGATTTTTCAGCATGTTGTTAAATGTCCACGAGAGCCCCGAGTACCGACGAGCGGCCATTACCGTAAATCTCCGAGTTGGAATCAGGGCAAACGCGGGGAGAACTCTTGGAATGAACTCGTACCGTGGGACAGGGCTATAAGGAACTGCAGCCGCTGGTTTACACCAAAGATCGACACAAAACGCTGGAGTGACTCAGCGGACAGGCAGCATCCGTGGAGAGAGGAATGGGTGACGTTTCGGGTCGAGACCCTTCTTCGGACTTCCTTCACCTTCCTTCTATCCTGGGATGCTGAGTGTCCCGCTGAATTACTCCAGCGTTTGGTGTCTAACCTCTCCCTCAGTCAGCGAGAGACGGCAGAGATTGTGATTGATTTCATGAAGTATAGACCCTTCAGCCCAACTCGCCCACACTGACCAACATGGCCCAGCTACACTAGTCCCCACCAGCCTGCATTTGGCCCACATCCCTCCATACCTGTCCTATCCATGTACCTGTCTAAATGTTTCTTAAGAATAGTGTGATAGGTACCAGCCCCCAACTAGCTCCTCCGTCAGCTCGTTCCACACAAGGTGCAACTTTACGGCCTACACTGATGGCACCAACGTGGCGCAGCGGTAGAGTTGCTGCCTCACAGCGCCAGAGACCCGGGTCCCATCCTGACAGGTGCTGTCTGTACGGAGTTGGGACGTTCTCCCTGTGACCACGTGGGTTTTCTCCAGGTGCACCAGTTTCCTCCCGCACGCAAAAGTGCAGGTTTGTAGGTTAATTGGCTTCCGCAAATTGTCCCTAGTGTGTAGGACAGCTAGTGTACAGGGGATCACTGGTCAGTGTGGACTCAATAGACAATAGACAATAGGTGCAGGAGTAGGCCATTCGGCCCTTCGAGCCAGCACCGCCATTCAATGTGATCATGGCTGATCATCCCCAATCAGTACCCCGTTCCTGCCTTCTCCCCATATCCCCTGACTCCGCTATTTTTAAGAGCCCTATCTAGCTCTCTCTTGAAGGTATCCAGAGAACCCGCCTCCACCGCCCTCTGAGGCAGAGAATTCCACAGACTCACCACTCTCTGTGAGAAAAAGTGTTTCCTCGTCTCCGTTCTAAATGGCTACCTCCTTGTTCTTAAACTGTGTCCCTGGTTCTGGACTCCCACAACATCTGGAACATGTTTCCTGCCTCTAGCGTGTCTAAACCCTTAACAATCCTATATGTTTCAATGAGATCCCCTCTCATCCTTCTGAACTCCAGAGTATACAAGCCCAGCTGCTCCATTCCCTCAGCATATGACAGTCCCGCCATCCCGGGAATTAACCTTGTAAACCTACGCTGGACTCCCTCAATAGCAAAAATAAAATAAACAAAAATGAAAGACTCAAAAACGCCATCACTAAAGATTAAATCCCCGGCGTAGGTAGATGTAACGATCCAAGCTCCGCGTTGCTGGTCACTGGAGAATTCACCCTGGACTGCTCTTCAATGAAGGCACCATTAAAATGTACAGAAAACCAACTAAAATAATGGCTTGATGTTTCCGCATCTAATGCGGAATTAATCTCAACTGAGCATTTTGTTCCAAAATTGTTGGAGTAGAATGAGTTTGTTCTTCTAAACAGGTTATTTCAGATTGCTTTATGCACTCAGGAATAAACAATTTACTGCTGAATACTGGAATTAACTCATTCCACTCACCGTCTCGATTGTTGAATCCCCGTGGTAAATGGTAAAGGATTTAAGTGCCTCGCCAAGGGCTCGGCAGGTAGTGCTGCTGCCTCGCAGGGTTCGATCCTGACCTCGCGTGATGTCTGTGTTTGTGGAGTTCGCACGTTCTCCGTGTGGGACCGCGTGGGTTTCCTCTGGGTGCACCGGATTCCTCCCACACTCCAAAGGCATGGCACGTTTTTAGGTTAATCGGCCCTCTGTAAATTGCCCCTAGTGGGTAGGGAGTGGATGAGAAAGTGGGATAACATGGAGCTAGTGTGCGCGGGTGATCGAAGCTGGGCCCTCGGTGGGCCAAAGGCCCGTTTCCGTGCTGTATCTCTAGTCTAACACACTGTGGCAAGTACGTGGATTGGAATGATTTGGAGGGATATGGAAGATATGCGCACACACAAAGATGGAGTAACTCAGCGGGACAGGCGGCATCTCTGGAAGAAGGAACGGGTGACGATTTGGGTCGAGATCTTTCTTCAGACTGAGAGCCAGGGGATATGGGCCAGATGCGGGCAGGTGGGATTAGCGTAGATGGGGCAATCATATATCTGTTCACTGTGAACAGCTTTGTTGTAATCATGTATAGTCTTTCTGCTGACTGGTTTGCACGCAACAAAAAGTTTTTCACTGTACCTCAGTACAGGTGAAAATAAACAGTGGTCGGCATGGGCTGGTTGGGCCGAAGGGCCTGTGTCCGTGCTGTATCACCGTGACAAATCGCCTTGGAATAAGGGGGAAGCAGGACCCTGGCACTGAATCAGCCGATCACCTTAGGGTGGCACGTTGGCGCAGCGCAGAGTCGCTGCCTCACAGCACCAGCGACCCGGGTTCCATCCTGACCACGGGCACTGTCTGTGCGGAGTCTGCACCTTCTCCCCGTGACCACGTGGGTTTTCTCTGGCTTCCTCCCACACTCCAAAGACGCACAGGTCTGCAGATTAATTGGCTTGGTGTAAGTGTAACTTGTCTCTAGATGTGCGCAAGATGGCGGTTGTGTACGGGGCGGTCGCTGGTTGGCACGGACTCGGTGGGCCGAAGGGCCTGTTTCCACGCTGTATCTTTAAAACTAGCCTGAGCGACAATAGACAATAGACAATAGGTGCAGGAGGAGGCCATTTGGCCCTTCGAGCCAGCACCGCCATTCAATGTGATCATGGCTGATCGTCCCCAATCAGTACCCCGTTCCTGCCTTCTCCTCATATCCCCGCTATTTTTAAGAGCCCTATCTAGCTCTCTCTTGAAAGCATCCAAAGCCTAAAGTGGTTGTTTACTTAGAGTTCTCACATTAGAACAAATTTAATGCCACTCATCATCGGGAAAGAAAAGCAGGCTCTTTTTTTCCTTCTCTCTCTCTCTCTCTCTCTCTCTCTCTCTCTCTCTTCTTCGAGATATCAATGATTCAGGCAATTTTAATTTCATGAAAAACTGGTTCAGTCGCTCCTCTGACAGGTCGCCATCTGACATAATAGTCACTGGAAAATTCTCAGCAATAGACCATCAATTTCTCCAGTCTCTGTAACTATTTATCCATCCTCAATGTAATTGCCTTAACATCACATGTTCTTTTTATTCATTGCAGTCTCAAGGTACCAATTAGTCCTTTGTGCTTCTCGCCAAATACAAAGTCTTCCAGCCTTGTTTGCATCTATTCTTTTTTTTTTTTGAAAAAACAATTTTCAGATGTCAACCTATTTCCTCTGATCTCAATTCTACAAAAACATCAAAAATAAAATCAAGAGATAATTCCCTCCATGGAGAATTAGAAGTGTTAAAAACAACACAACTTCTAAAATTGAAGTATATTAAATTATCAGAGGCACAGATAGGGTAGACAGTCAGAACCTTCTGGTGACATTTTTTTGAAACATAGAAAATAGGTGCAGGAGTAGGCCATTCGGCCCTTCCAGCCAGCACCGCCATTCAATATGATCATGGCTGATCATCCACAATCAGTACCCTGTTCCTGCTTGCCCCCCATTTCCCTTGATTCCGTAAGCCCCAAGAGTTAAATCTCTCTCCTGAAAACATCCAGTGAACTGGCCTCCACTACTTTCTGTGGCAGAGAATTCCACAGATTCACAACTCTCGGGGAAAACATTGTTCCTCGTCGGAAGAAGGCTCTCAACCCAAAACGCCACCCATTTGTTTAGTTACAGAGATGCAGCGCGGAAACAGGTCCCTCGCCCCACCGGGTCCGCGCCGGCCAGCGATCATCCCGTACGCAGCACTGTCCCGCCTTTTACCGGCGCCAATTAACCTACAAACACGTGCGTCTTTGGAGTGATGGGAGGAAACCGGAGCACCCGGAGAAAACCCACGCAGGTCACGGGGAGGAGGGACAAACTCCGTACAGACAGCACCCATGGTCAGGATCGAACCTGGGTCTCTTACACTGTGAGGCAGCAACTCTACTCGCCGTGCCACCAAAGATAGGCAGGCAGGAGGGCACAGTTTTAAGGTAGAAAACCTACGTGGATTGTGGATGTGACAGGAGATGAGCAGGGCAAGTTTTTTTTTTAAAACACAGAGGGAGCTGGGTGCCTGGAGCATGCTGGCAGGGATGTTGGTGGAGGCAGATGCCTTGGCTGTGTTTAAGGAACTGTTGGATAGGCACGTGGATATGCAGGGAATGGAGGGGTCACGTGCAGGCAGAGGAGATTGGTTTAACTTGGCATCGCGTGCCGCATAGGCATTGTGGACCGAAGGGCCTGTTCCTGGCCTATCACAGCGCCAGAGACACAGCTTCGACCCTGACCACGGGGGCTGTCTGTGCGGAGTTTTCCGTTCTCCCCGTGACCTGCGTGGGCGTTCTCCGGGAGCTCCGATACAGACACGTTTGAAGGTTGTGTGGGAAGGAACTGCAGATGTCTGGTTTAAACTGAGTACAATACAATACAATCCGTTTTATTCGTCACGTGCACATAAAGTGCAAGTGAAATGAAGTTGCCAGCAGCGGTACAATGAAAAACACACAAAAACCCAATAAACATGGAACCCAGACATCCAGCACAGCATTCATTCATCACTGTGGTAGAAGGCACAACTTGTGGCACAACAGTCCTCCTCCATCTTCATACAAACCTGTGTGTCTTTGGAGTGTGGGGGGAAATGCCAACTGACCTACAAACCTGAAGAGACACAAAATGCTGAAGAAGGGTCTCGACCCGAAACGTCACCCATTCCTTCTCTCCAGAGATTCTGCCTGTCCCGCTGAATTACTACTCCAGTGTTTTGTGTCTATCTTCAGGTTTGTAGGTTAATTGGCATTTCCTCCCACTCTCCAAAGACACACAGGGTTATAGGTTAACAACCCTGTCCCACGGTACGAGTTCATTCCAAGAGCTCTCCCGAGTTTAAAAAAAAACTGGTGGTAAGCACGGAGAATGAACGTAGCGGGTACGTCGGAGCTCGGGGACGTCTCGTACCGCTAACGGCAGGTACTCGGGAAGACTCGCTAACGGCAGGTAAGCTCGGGAAGACTGGTGAAGATTTTTCAACATGTTGAAAAATGTCCACGAGAGCCCCGAGTACCGACGAGCGGCCATTACCGTAAATCTCCGAGTTCGAATCAGGGCAAACGCGGGAGAGCTCTTGGGATGAACTCGTACTGTGGGACAGGGCTTTAATCGGCTTGGTGTATGTGTAAACTGTCCCTAGCGTGTAGGATAGTGCAGGTGTGATCACTGGTCGGCACGGCCCGGTGGGCTGAAGGGCCTGTTTCCGCGCTGTGTCACTAATCCAAACTCAAATTCCATTGTTGTCGATGCACAGATGCAGCAGGTGTTTAATGCGACTCTAAACTCGCAAATCGTGCGTGAGATATAAAGGGCATTGCTTGCGATGTCTGCGGGCTGCTGTCCCAATGACAAGCGGCAACAGATGCTTAACATTCAAATGGGAACGAGAATGAGGAGCTGCCATTTGATCAGAGTCGTGAACAAAATCACAGCTGGCAATATTGAGTCCCGGAGACAGTTAATAAACAATCCGGCAAAAAAATTCTTATAATCTCAGTACAAAGTGCCCTGAGGAAACAGGTATATACTCAACACAGCTGCTGCCTCCACTCCATACCTTGACAATCATCACCTCCCCCACCCAAGTCGTACCAGCCCGTTGAGTCTCATTGTCTAACTCGTTTTCACCCACAGCTAACAATGGCCTGTTTTGTTTATCATCGTTACTTTATTGCACATCTTTCATTCATTTCTTCCATATCTCTGCACATCACCGTCCATGTCTCTCGTTCCCCTTTCCCCCCGACTCGCAGTCTGAAGAGGGGTCCCGACCCGGAACGTCACCTATTCCTTTTCCTACCGACCCGCAGTCCCCCTGGCTCTTTGTGTCTATCTGCACTTCCTTCCTGCACTCCCAGATAATTCTTTTGACGTCCAAAATGAAAGCAAGATTCAGGATCTGCTGGAGGCACAAAGTAACGTCAGGAAACGCTGGTGAGAAGCAGGGAGAGTTTCATATTGGATAGCACCCGTCAGTTATACATGGCAGCCATATGTTCATAAGTGATAGGAGCAGAATTAGGCCATTCGGTCCATCACGTTTGGGCAGTCACGGTGGCGCAGCGGTAGAGTTGCTGCCTTGCAGGTCCCTTGCAGTCAGAAACGGGTGAATTGATCATGGGGAGCAAGGACATGGCAGAGCAATTGAATAACTACTTTGGTTCTGTCTTCACTAAGGAAGACATAAATAATTTACCGGAAATAACAGGGGATCGCGGGTCAAATGAGATGGAGGAAATGAGTGAAATCCAGGTTAGCCGAGAAGTGGTGTTGGGTAAATTGAATGGATTAAAGGCCGATAAATCCCCAGGGCCAGATAGTCTGCATCCCAGAGTACTTAAGGAAGTAGCCCCAGAAATAGCAGATGCCTTAGTGATAATTTTTTTAAACTCTTTAGATTCTGGAGTAGTTCCTGAGGATTGGAGGGTAGCTAATGTAACCCCTCTTTTTAAAAAGGGAGAAAACGGGGAATTACAGACCGGTTAGTCTAACATCGGTAGTGGGGAAACTGCTTCAATTATTAAAGATGGGATAGCAGCACATTTGGAAAGTGGTGAAATCATTGGACAAAGTCAGCATGGATTTACGAAAGGTAAATCATGTCTGACGAACCTTATTGCACCGCCATTCATTGTGATCGTCCCCAATCACTAACCCGTGCCTGCCTTCTCCCCATATCCCTCGACTCCACCAGCCCCTAGAGCTCTGTCTAACTCTCTCTTAAATCCATCCAGTGATTTGGCCTCCACTGCCCTCTGTGGCAGGGAATTCCACAAATTCACATCTCTCCGGGTGAAAACGTTTTTTCTCACCTCAGTCTTAAATGGCCTCCCCTTTATTCTAAGACTGTGGCCCCTGGTTCTGGACTCGCCCAACATTGGGGAAGTTTTTTCCTGCATCTAGCTTGTCCAGTCCTAGCTGGGTCGAGGTCCTGTTTCCACGCTGTCTCTCTAAACTAAACGTGTGTAAGGGGGATCGCTGGTTGGCACAGACTCGGTGGGCCGAAGGGGCCCCTTTTCGCGCTGTATCTCTCAGCTGAAGACTTCAATCAAGGCTTTGCACGGGGCCGGTCACAGAACGGCAGCCTGCGTCTATCGCAGTAATTGCCCACATTCAGAAAGACCAATAACTAGCTATTATAATTAACTATGCAAAGGGCATGGAGACAGACCCGGGCAAAGATCGCTAACCTTCATCAAACTCAATCATCGCTTGCCCTTTCCTAAGATACATTTTTACAGTGGGAACTAATTTAGATGAAAATAAAGTGTGCTTCATCAATCACAGGTAATTATGCTGCTATTAAAGACAGGCTCGGTGACAGGCTGCTCTGACGTCCTTGGCTCTCTGACTAATAGCACAAAATGCAAAGCAGGCAGTAGAAGACAGTAACCCCCCCCCCCCCACCCCACCGTAGCCCCCTGCCCCAGCTCACGCTGAGTTTAAAGGGGATGTGCGGGGTGGGTGGGGGGGAGTGGGGGGTTCACACCCACACACACACACAGAGTGATGAGGGACCTGGGACTCGCTGCCAGGGATGGTGGTGGAAAACATAGACAATAGGTGCAGGAGGAGGCCACTCGGCCCTTCGAGCCAACACCGCCATTCATTGTGATCATGGCTGATCGTCCCCTATCAATAACCCGTGCCTGCCTTCTCCCCATATCCCTTGACTCCACTAGCCCCTAGAGCTCTATCTAACTCTCTCTTAAATCCATCCAGTGATTTGGCCTCCACTGCCCTCTGTGGCAGGGAATTCCACAAATTCACAACTCTCTGGGTGAAAAGGTTTTTCTCGCCTCAGTCTTAAATGACCTCCCCTTTATTCTAAGACTGTGGCCCCTGGTTCTGGACTCGCCCAACACTGGGAACATTTTTCCTGCATCTAGCTTGTCCAGTCCTTTTATAATTTTATATGCTTCTATAAGATTCCCCCTCATCCTTCTAAACTCCAGTGAATACAAGCCTAGTCTTTTCAATCTTTCCTCGTATGACAGTCTCGCCAGGTGGAGGCCGGCACCTTGGTGGAGTTTAGGGACATGAAACCGATCTCCTCTCTGTACGTGATCAGTATCGCTCTACTCCCCGCATATCCTCACGCTTGTCTAAAAGCCTCTTAACGGCGGTGGTGCAGCGGTAGAGTTGCTGCCTTGCGGCGCGGAAACAGACGCTTCAGCCCACCGAGCGATCCCCGCACACTTACGCTATCCCACACACACTGGGGACAATTTCACAGATACTCCAAGCCAATTCACCCACAAACCCTCACGTATTTGGGCTGTAGGAGGAAACCCGAAGATCTCGGAGAAAACCCGGGCAGGTTTGAGTACAAGAGCACGGAGGTTCTACTGCAGTTGTACAGGGTCTTGGTGAGGCCACACCTTGCAGTATTGCGTACAGTTTTGGTCTCCTTATCTGAGGAAAGACATTCTTGCCATAGAGGGAGTACAGAAAAGGTTCACCAGACTGATTCCTGGGATGTCAGGACTTCCATATGAAGAAAGACTGGATAGATTCGGCTTGTACTCGCTAGAATTTAAAAGATTGAGGGGGGATCTTACAGAAACTTACAAAATTCTTCAGGGGTTGGACAGCTTAGATGCAGGAAGATTGTTCCCGAAGTTGGGGAAGTCCAGGACAAGGGGCACAATTTAAGGATAAGGGGGAAGTCTTTTAGGACCGAGATGAGAAAAAAAAATTTCACACAGAAAATGGCGAATCTGTGGAATTCTCTGCCACAGAAGGTAGTTGAGGCCAGTTCATTGGCTATATTTAAGAGGGAGTTAGATGTGGCCTTTGTGGCTAAAGCGATCAGGGGGTATGGAGAGAAGGCAGGTACAGGATACTGAGTTGGATGATCAGCCATGATCATATTGAATGGCGGTGCAGGCTCGAAGGGCCGAATGGCCTACTCCTGCACCTATTGTCTATGTTTCTATGTCACGTGGAGAACGTACAAACTCTGTACAGCCAGCACCCGTGGTGGGGATCGAACTCGGGCCTCCAGTGCTACAAGCGCTGTAACTCTACCGCTGCGCCACCGCCGTTAAGAGGCTTTTAGACAAGCGTGAGGATATGCGGGGAATGGAGCGATACTGCTCACGTACAGAGAGGAGATCGGTTTCATGTCCCTAGTGTGTGTAGGACAGTGTTAGTGTGTGCAGGGATGGCTGGTCAGCGCGGGCTCGGGGGGGCGTATCTCCAAACATCTGAACCGGAGCACGTGGAGAAAACCCACGCAGTTATGGGGAGAATGTACAAACTCCACACAGGCCTTCAGATGGGAATTATACTTGTAATGCACTCAACTAAGGCTTGGAGCCTTACAGCTGGCAGGCGAGGCTGAGACTCCATTGATTATACTATTAAGCAATTAAACTCCTGGTGAGGTTTCATTATTGCAGCTGCACGAGAGACCAGTGTCTCATCTTTTTGCATCAAATGATCTATTTAAGTCAACACTCTAGTGTTGTCCAGCTCGCCCCCTGTGCACAGTGCAGCCCCATTGAACCATCGATTGCCCACAGTCTGTTCATGACAGGACATTTCTCAGTCACTTCACTTTGGGACCAAGACATGGTTATTTATCCCCTTTTCCCCCCGTTCAGCCAAATCTGCTCCCCACATTTACTCAGGAAGTTTACCTTAGTTCACAGATACAGCGCGGAAATAGGCCCTGCGGCCCACGCTGACCAGCGATCCCCCCGCACACTAACACTCTCACACACTCACACTCACACACACACTCACACACTTACACATACTCACACTCACTCACTCACAACACTCACACACACACAACACACACACACACACACACTCACAGGTCACTCTCACACTCTCACACACTCTCAACACACACACACACACACACACTCGCACTCGCTACAAAGACACAGAACACAGACACACTCACACACTCGCGCGCACACACACTCACACCCCACACACACACACCCCACACTTAACACCCCCCCCACCCACACACTCACCCACCCACACTCACACACACACACACATCACACCCCTACATACACACACACACAACACACTCACACCCACTCCCACACACACACACACCACCCACACACACACACACACACACACTCACACCCACCCACACACGACACACTCACACCACCACACAACACACACACACTCACACACACAAATCTTTCACTCACACGCTCACCCCCACCCCACACACACACCACACAAATCCACACCACACCCCACACACACCACACCCACACAACACATCCACACCCACACACACCACTCACACCACCACACACACTCACACCCACACACACTCACTCACCCCACACACCCACACACAACTCCACACACACAACACACACACACGACAACACTAACACACCCACACACACACACTCACACCCACCCACACACACCCACCACACATCACCCACCCACACTCACACCCCACTCACACCCTCCATTACTATCTCTATATGACCCACACACACCTCACCACAACACACCACAAACTCACACCACACACACACACACTACCACGACTCTCCTCACCCCACACACTCACACACACACACACACTCCACACCCTCACACTCACACCTCTCACACCACACCTACCCACCACACTAGTACCCCACACTCACCCACACCCACACTCATCTCCACCTATTCTTCCTCTATCAACCTCACACGTCACCCACACTCAACACCACCAACACTCCACACTCTCACCACACACACACCCACTCTTTTCTCCCTCTATCAAGGCACTGAAATATGAAAACGTACACCTCTAGATTCGGGACCATCACACAAACCAACCTCCTTCCATAGACCCATCTACACCGCACGCGGCCTCGGCAAGAGCCAGCAGCATCACCAAGGGCCAGTCTCACCCCGGGCACTCCCCTTAATCGGGCAAGAGTACAGAAGTGTGGAAAACGCGCAGCTCCAGATTAGGATCATCGGCCAGATTTTCTTCCGGTGTGAATTATCAGGCAAACTGAACCATCCTACAACATCTCGTGTGTGGTCTACCTCATGGGAGGACCATTGGGAAATTCTATATTTGACCATACTGGACTTTACCTTGCATTAAATACCTTTTATCCTGTATCTGTACACTGTGGGCGGCTCGATTGTAATCACGCGTAAACAAAAAGATTTTTGTTGTGAAGAAGGCAGGAGAATTGGGGCGAGAGAGAAAGATAGATCATCCATGATTGAATGAGGGAAGTAAACCTGCTGGGCCAAATAGAAGGGTAGACTAGAGGTGGATGAAAATGGCAGCAGTGTCAGCAGAGTAGACGCAATGGGCCCGCTTGTTTAAGAAAGAACTGCAGGTGGTGGAAAAATCGAAGGTGGACAAAAATGCTGGAGAAATACAGCGGGTGAGGCAGCATCTATGGAGCGAAGGAATAGGTGACGTTTCGGGTCGAGACCCTTCTTCAGACTGATGTGTGGGGGGGGGGGGGTGAAGAAGAAAAGGCAGGGCAGGCTCGATGGGCCGAATGGCCTAATTCTGTTCCTCTGACATGAACGCAAGAACCTTTCACCGTACCTCGATACGCGTGACGACACTAAACTAAACGCAAACACAGCGGCCCCCCTCCCCCCATCTTTCCGCTGCCGATCCCACGAGAAGAGGGGCGGTGGACCAATTACGTTGATCATCAGAGTCGCGGGATATTCTTAGAAATAATGATGTCGGAAAATGTGCAAATGAAGATTAGGCAGCGACTACAAAGCAGGCATCACGTTCAAAAGGACCAAGGCATCAGCTAAGTGACAGCGAGAGAGAGTGCATCGAGCTACACTTCAAACACCATCACACCAACAGGCCGCTCGCTGCCTTCTATTCATCAGGGGAGCTGTATGGACCGGAGACTTCAATCTCCATGCACCAGGAGACGAGATATCATTTACACTCAGCACCGGGGGAGCTTTGCAGGTGTCAGCGATGCCCGTTAACAAATCCATTTATATTAGAAATATAACACAAATTATTAATATTTCCATGTTCTTAAAAAAGAAAACAAATAAAAAAGCTTTTCACTGTCGACTTGGCAATCATACCCTAAACGTGATTAGTGCGGGAGTCAGAGGTTATGGGGAGAAGGCAGGAGAATGGGGTTAGGAGGGAGAGGTAGATCGGCCATGATTGAATGGGGTTCAGCTGACTTAGAAGCATAGTAAATTAGGGCTGTCGTAGGAGGAGGCCATTCGGCCCTTCAAGCCAACACCGCCATTCCATATGATCATGGTTGATCATCCAGAATCATTACCCCATTCCTGCTTTCTTCCTTGATTCCGTTAGCCCTAAGACAGCTACATCTATCTCTCTCTTGAGGTGGATGGGCCGGATGGCCTAACTCTGCTCCTGTCACTTATGAAACTGAAGTGAGCTGAACTGTTGTGCAGGAAGGAACTGCGCTTGATGGTTTAAACCAAAGATACACACAAAAGGCTGGAGTAACTCTGGAGAAAAGGAATAGGTGGCATAAAGTTGCAAGTGATAGGAGTAGAATTAGGCCATTCGGCCCATCAAGTTTACTCCGCCATACAATCATGGTGTCTATCTTCCTCCGAAACCCAATTCTCCTGCCCTTCTCCCCATAAACTACTGACACAGGTAATAATCAAGAATCTATCTATCGTCTGCCTTTAAAAAAATATCTATGACATATCCTTTCTGTATGACATTTCGTGAGTCTATAAGTTGGTGGTCGGTTCATGCGTACGCTGAGTGTGGAGTTTGGGAACGGGGGCTTGTGTGGGGGGAGTCGTCTGTGGGGTTAATACCGAGCTATTTGCAGCGACTATTAGTGAGGCACTCACACGCTCAGGGATATATAGTTGCTGTGAGGGGCATGGTATTTTCATAACGCCGCACACGCTTTCATAACGTGGCCCATTCATATGTGCCCCATCCTGCCCCGACTCCACCTCTCCGCGTCTTAGCGACTGTTGCGTAGGTAGTTTGGGGTGCGTTGTGTATTGGTGTGTCGTGCGCTGCTGTCTTTTCCTCCCCCACAAATCTTCTCTAACATCCCTCCACTCATTCTCCCCTCACCAACCCGCTGCCCCCCCCCTTCCGGGGCACGTTGCCCGCTTGACCCCCGGCATTGTCCCCAGCGCGATGTGACGCGCCACTTACGGAATGAACAGGAGGCGGGATCTTGAACTGTGTCTCGATGTTGCCGCTGGTGCGGAGCCGGAACACGCAGGGACGTCGAGTCTGCGTGGGCCGGTCGCGGGCTCGGTGATGCGGGCTCAAGTTCAGGAAGAAGCTGCGGGGAGATGGGGACAACGTGTCTTGGAGGGGGAAGGGCAGGACGGTGAGGGGGCAGCCCCCCCAGTCGCAGTCACCCCCCCCGACCCGACATGTCTCCTTCCCTTCCCACAAAGCCGTACGCTCTCCCCTCCGAGATGACAAGAAAGATCACCAACGGTCTCGACTTCCTTGGGAAGGCAGCGGTAGTTCGGCATGTCCCCGACAACTCTCCACCATTTCTACAGATTCGCCGTACAAAGAATTTTTTATCCGGATGCATCGCTGCTGGTTTTTGGAGCTGCTTCCATCCAAGACCGCGAGAAAAGAAATTGCAGTGAATTGTGGACGCGCCAGACCGTCCACAAACCAACCCTCCCTTCCATCGGACTCCGTCTACACCTCGCGCTGCCTCGAGCAAAGGCCGGCAGCATCACCAAGGAACCAGTCTCACCCCGGTCACTCCCTTTCTCCCCCTCCCATCATCGGGCAAGAGGTACCAGAAGTGTGAAAACGCCACACCTCCAGTTAAGGGACGTCTCTTCCCGGCTGTGATCAGGCAAATGGGACCATCTTACCACAAACTAGAGGGGAGCGCTGAAACTTTCCCAGAATTGGGACTTGCGGATTAACCTCGCACTATATGTCATTCCCTTTTGTCATGTATCCGTCCTGTGAAAGGCTCGAGCGAACAGGCGTGTTTGCAGCCGACGCAAACAAGAACTTTCCTGTACCTCGGCGGTTCACGTAGCAAGGAACAAAACTGAACACGATCCCAGGATTAGTGAGAATGATCCCAGGAATAGTTGGTTAAGATATGTTGCGCGTTTGCCGGCGCTGGGCCGGTACTCGCTTGGAGTTTAGAAGGATGGGGGGGGGGGGGGGGGGGGGGGGAACTCATTAAAACATACCGGTAAGGAAAAGGCCTGGATAGAGTGGAGTGTGTGTGGATTGTGTGGGACACCTTAATTGGATGTTTTTGGATAAGTTGGCTCTCAGAGTGGTTTACTCACCCTCTGGATTTTAGATTTTAGAGAAGAGATTGGACTGGCCCTGCTCCTGGTGAGCTGGATAGATAGTGGGATCCCCCTTGGCCCTGGGCTGGGATTAGAATTGGATGTTTTGTTAAGCATGCTGTTTTTTTTGTTTGTCCCCCCTCCTTTTTGTGATCCTGAAAAAAAAAAAAAAAAAAAAAAAAATAAAAATGTAAAATTGTCACCCTATTCCTTCGCCTCACTTCCATAGAGATTTCTGCTTCACCCACTGAGGTTTCTCCAGCATTTTTTGCCCCCCTACCTTGAACTTTTTA